>JACEFZ010005040.1:0-67500 GCA_014155875.1 Cepaea nemoralis | reverse complement strand
TCTTCCTCCCTCCTCCTCCCTCCTCCACTCTCTTCCTCCTCCCTCCTCCTCCCTCTTCCTCCTCCTCCTCCCTCCTCCTACCTCCTCGCCCTCCTCTTCCTTCTTCCTTCGCCCTCCTCCTCCCTTCTCCTGCCTTCTCTTCCTCCCCCTCCTACCCCTCCCTCCTCCCCCTCATCCCTCCTCCTCCCTCCTCCTTCTTCCTCCCTTCTCCTCCCCTCCTCCCCCTCCTCCTTTCTCCTCCTCCCTCTCCTCCTCATCCCTCCTCCTCCATTCTCTTCCTCCCTCCTCCTCCCTCTACCTCCTCCCTCCTCCTCCCTTCACATTCCTCCTCCTCCCTCTTCCTCCTCATCCCTCCTCCTCCTCCCTCCTCCTCCTCTCTCCTCCTCCTCCTCCCTCCTACTCCTCCTCCCTCTACCTCCTCCCTCTTCCTCCCTTCACATTCCTCCTCCTCCCTCTTCCTCCTCCTCCCCCTCATCCTCTTCCCTCCTTCTCCTCCCTCCTCCTTCTCCCTCTTCCTCCTCCCTCTTCCTCCCTCTTCCTTCTCCCTCCGCCTCCTCCCTCCTCTCACTCTCTCCTCCTCCTCCCTCCTCCTCCCTTTCCCTCCTCCTCCCTCTCCTCCTTCTCCTCCCTCCTCCTCCTGCGTTCTCCTCCTCCCTCCTTCTCCCTCCTCCTCCCTCTTCCTCCTCCCTCCTCCTTCTCCTCCCTCCTCCTCCCTCTTCCTCCTCCCTCCTCCTCCCTCTTCCTGCTCCCTCCGCCTCCTCTCTCCTCCTACTCTCTCCTCCTCCTCCCTCCTCCTCCCTCTCCCTCCTCCTCCCTCTCCTCCTCCCTCTCCCTCCTCCTCCTGCGTTCTCCTCCTCCCTCCTTCTCCCTCTTCCTCCTCCCTCCTCCTCCCCCTCATCCTCCACCCTACTCCTCCCTCCTCTTCCTAATCCCTCCTCCCTCCTATTCCTCCCTATTCCTCCTGTCTCCTGTCTCCTCCTCCCTCCTCCTCCCTCCTCTTCCCTGCTCCACCTCCCTCTTCCTCCTCCCTCCTCTATATACCCAAGACAGACAGACAGACAGATAGTCGGGAACGGGATCTTATATGACTACTTATATGATTTAAATGAGATGCTCTCCACCATGGGCTGGGCCGGGTCAGACAGACAGATAGATAGACAGACAGACAGACAGTCGGGAACGGGAACTTATATGACTACTTATATGAATTAAATGAGATGCTCCCCACCAGGAGTTGGGCGATGCCGGGCCGGGTCAGACAGACAGACAGATAGATAGTCGGGAACGGGAACTTATATGACTACTTATATGAATTAAATGAGATGCTCCCCTGTCAACAACTCATGTGACAGGCATCATCGGATTACTTCTTTCACACCACACAAGAAACTTGCAAGTCGTGTGAAAGGAATTACAGGGTACATTTTATTGCCGTAGACTCTTTACAAGTACATACCAGTCGCTATCAAACCACACACAAAGCCACAGAATTGCCTATCACTAGTTTCCTAAACCCTATTGCTAATCTCTATCTATTTGGTTACACAAAACTCCTATCAATATCTAACGATCTGCTCTCTATAATGTCAGTCCCCGGTCTGACTAGTTGGCTTCCCGTGGTTACACACCACGCGGAAGGACCTTGACACGTCCTTCGGCTTTCCGCGTGCCGTGATGTGTGGCACGCTTACATTAGCTGTCTCTTGGTGATTTTCAATCGTGGCTATTATGTAGGCGTGATTCTGTCGTGACCAGAGTGCTGACTATCTGGTCAACGTCTCCGTGTCTCATGAGAGAACTAGTTAATAGTCCCCTATTCTCTCACCTACCCTGCCCCTACATCACCTCTATTCTATTTGAGGTTGACCACTCTTCCCGTTGGTGTACTCTCTTGGGGCATACCTCCGCCCCTTCTATTGCAGTCTTTGACACACACCCTCCCCTCCTGTGTTGCGTCATCAACTTTGAGTCATTGGTTGTGACGCAAGAGGTTTCTAAAAAATTAGTGTCTCTAATTTTTGTCAAAGACTGTAGATAACCTGGCTTTGGGTAACTACATAGACTTCTACTGACTAATGTCACAATGTAGTATGACTTTACTTGGCTACTGGCAATCGCCACAAACTTGTCTGGTTGGCGTGAGCCCTCTTCTCAATCGCAATATTATATTAATTAGAGGTATGTCTGAACCGGACCGTTGTCTTATAAGACCTGCCCTCCAATAGTAAATTAACTTACTACCCATACAAAGTTGACTTTCTTAGGGTCAACAAATGAATTGCTTCATATCCCCCATATAATATTAAACAACCATTACCCAAGCTGTGTGCGACAGGCTTTACCTACTTCGCTTCCGCGTGTAAAGTTATATTTCACTGTTAAGTTAGTGTTTCGTTGTCTATTATGTCCCCGACCCGGAGTTATCTCCCTTTGATCTATGAAATATGTCTGCAATTTATATGTTTGTTTTTCTGGTTGTTTGCGTGTTTGGATGTAATTACTAATATAGTCTACCTTCTAACATGTATATCTATCTATCATGTGTATGTAAGTTAGTTTTTCAAGTGCCATAATTCGGTTAAATGTGGCCACAAACAAGTGTATAACACTAATTCGTGACTACGTTTCCGTCTTATGAGACCTAAAATACTTTATCTAAGATCTAAACTAAACTACACACAACACATTCATCACAGCACATTTTCAACATTGAACGCAAATATTTGACGCAGACACAAAATAAAAAGTCGCGTTGAGCGGCAGAAAAATCCGCTGACCAATCTCACTCTCTCTTCTATATTTTACATTCGCTCTCACATTCACACTTCTGTCACACATCTTTTACTTTCACACTTATGTCACACATCTTTCACCCTCCCAATTATTTAAAAACCTTGGAGTGACACTGTACAAGTTCGGCTCAGTTTGAGAAAGTTGAGCTCAATGACTGTGCGTAAATCGCTGCACGAGTCATATATATACAACATATTTACATGTAAGTACACAGGGTTGATGGTTTATACCCTTGGTCTTGTGACCAACTATATTTTACTGTAATCATACTCTAACTTCTGACACTACTACTACTACTTCTATAAATGTGTATTTAATGTGTTAACTATTTTAATTTATTTTGCCACATTAATCCTAAGATATGCTTACATTAATACTAATATTTATCTAATTTAAGGGATGTAATCTAATTATTTAAAATGAAATTGATGTGAGATGAGTTATGTACCTTTCTGAAATGGGTACTGTGAAATGTAATGAATTATGTACCTTTCTAAAATGGGTATTTTGAAATGTAGCCAAATTATAAATGATGTTTTTAAATGAAAAGAAAATATATGACTGATATTCTTAATCTAAATGGTGTAAATGTATGTTAAATTATATACTCTTTTTATCCTATTATGGTGTTAATTAATCATACTACTAAATGATAACCTTTGCTAAATGGAATGGTTCATTAAGATGGAATGAAATCACCTGAAATGAAACAAAGTGGAATGTAATAAACTAAATGTTACTATTCCTATCTAAACTACTATCTAATTTACTTTTAGGGTAAGTAGGTGGGTAAACTACTGATTTATGTAAACTACTAAAAAAAATGAAAACTATTTTATTTCCTAACTCTAAGTGTAAATTAAAGTTACCTATTCTACCTATAATTTATCACACTATTAAAATATTATAATACATATCACAATAAGTATTTATATACATAGTATTCAAATACCCCAGGTTAGTTGTTGCCCCAATGTTCAGAAATTGCTTTCATTGGCATACTATATAATTACACTTGTCCTGGGTATATTAAATACAATACACAGTCATACTTGTGTCCTATTGGTATGGCATCTGTAGAGTTCGCTTGTGTCGTAGACCCGTATTCTTAGTGTCTGTATTTATGGACAGTTCTGACACAGTTTTTCTTTGCTTAACACAAATGATTCACCGGACACATATGGAGCTTAGTAAATAACGCAGCTGTTCCAGTTCACACGGTGATATATTTGTTTTTCGGAGCACAGTTCCTTCTTTTGATGTCTACGGACACATGGTAGATCACTGATTTTAGTACCTAGTTTAGCTTACAATGTCTATGTATTCATACAATATTTTACATAGAATACTATACTGTACTAATTTTAACACTTATTACTCTACACACATGTGGAATCTCTGGTATTTCTACCTAGATGGATCTAGCGACCACCTGTATATACGGTCATTCCGATGCACACCACTTTGTATGACCGTGATTGGGGAGTTGTCAGTCGGGACAATGCAGTGAACATCTGCCAGAAATCGATGGAGCTTTCTCACCGCATAGATGACGCTTAGGGTTTTTCAACTCTGATCTGGAATATCTGGACTCAGCAGGTGTGATCTTACGGTTCACGTAGCAAATCGGGTGGAAGATGCCCTCAAAAAATTGGCCTAGTACTGCTGGCATCTGTCCTAGAATAATAAACGAGCCTAGGATTAGGCAAGCGGAGGATTGGAACATTACTAAAAAGGATTTTCAATTTTGACAATGCAGAAATTAATAATGCATCTTTGACATTTCATTTTACAGATGTTTTTAAAACATTGGAAAATACACTTGTAATTTCCCTTAAATTTGGTATTAGTTTGCTATAGTAATATAATAATCCCAAAAGGCTTCTGACCTGCTGCTTTGTGGTAGGCATGGTCAGATTCATAATTTTTGTAATAATTCTATTGTCGATCTTAAGTTGATCCTGTGAAATGATATGACCCAAAAAATGAATTTCTTTTAGGCCCAATTCAACTTTGCTCGGTTTGACAGTGAGACCGAAGAGTCGCACTCTGTCAAAGACATGTCTTAGTTTCAGTAAGTGTGTTGTCCAGTCATCAGTATGGAACCATATATCATGCGTATTCTGTAAGCTCACTACATGTATGCATCTCGTCGGATTTGCCAGTCTCGCTAACTAGTGTAGTTGCGCTATGTATGTCTGTCGTCTTATCATTAGGTGTGGGTGCACTGTGTTCGTCTGTCTCTACTCCTGTCTCTTGTCGTGAAAAGTAAAGTTTCAACATGTTGACATGGAATATCTTTAAGTGTCCGTTTATCGATATTTCATAGTCAGCATTTGAAAATCCACATACCACCTTGAATGGTCCTTGCCATTTTATTTGTCTGGAAGTAACTGAAGTATGTTTTGATCTGGTTTACGATCAATTGTTCAAGCACCCTTGTTTGTGTATTGGTAAATTTGACCCTCCCTCTCAAAGGTCTAGAAGCCAGAGTAGAAGGTAGTACTTTAGCTGTGAGATGTCTACCCTTATGTAATAATTGTTGACCGATATTACAAAAACGATAAAATAATTTCATATCATTCCAAAACCCTGGCCAATGAAAATGAGCCTGAAATCTAGCCCTGGTTTTGTCGTATGCCAGGTGACCAGCAAGCGGTGACTCATGTGCAGTTTTTTGCACAGTTAGGCGGTGTTGTACAGGTCGCACCGTTTGCTGATTCTCATGGTTATCAGTTGTAAAATATCTAGTAAGAAAGCCATTATTAGGTTTAAAGAACCATGAGGCATTTTTGGTCACTTTGGCTCTTTCTTTCATTAATTTTAAATAAGGAGACACACTAGGATCAGCTTTCTGCTGTTCTATGAATTTCTGTCTGTTGGTATCATCTGTGCCAGATTGGAGAAAGCAACAGTAGTCTCTCATCTTGTAGTGTGTCTTGATGTTTTACAGTGTCTGCTCTAGTTAGTTGCATTAGCTGCATTTAATCTTTCCCATGCAGCTATTTCATCGCTAGTACATTGTTTCAGTTGGGGTAAGCAACCCAAAATCAAATCAGTACAAGGGTTGTCAAGTATTGCACAAGTAAAGGTACCCGAAAGGAAAGGAGTGTTAATACGGGCTTTGGCCAAAGGGTAAATTTCAATGTTACCCGAAAAGGTTCGGCATTTGACAGAGTCGCCTGTATAATCACCTGGACTCACCAGTTCCTTTCTAAGACCAATAAGGGTGCTGCCGCTGTCCAGCAAACATTGGCATGGTCTATCGTTGACCATTGCATTGTGGAACACTAAATTGCCTCTGGAGGCTAATGCTGCATTTACACTTCTCAGTTGAGAATGGTACTGTATGTCCACATTCTAATTTTCCGTCTGCATGAAATTGGTGACATCGTTCACAACTGTCAAAACTTAATATATCGTTTACACAACACACATCTTCAGATTGTTTAAAAGGTAAAGTATTTTCAATCTCACACTCAGTCTCACTACCACTATCAGAAGATGTATCAATCAAAATAGCATTGTTGGCTTTCATACGTTGGCGGCCCAGGCACTTATTTGAATAATGGCCATAGCTGGAACAAAAAAAACATTTGATTGCACGCCTGTATGCAGATCTTTTATTTTGTTGCTTCTTGATAACATCCTCAAGATGCGCCGGATAATTTGGCGATTTGTCACACATAGAATAAGTGTCATGCAAAAGTTGACAATAAATACACTTTGACACTTTTCTATCTTTGTTGTCAGATTTCTGAAAGGGTTTTCTGTTACTCTGATTGTTTTTAGGCTGGTCTTTCACAAAAGCAACTATTTCAGAGTCATTTGAGGTCTTAAAAATATCTCTGTTAGAAGAAAAATATGCAGAGCCTTTCTTTTCGAACTGCTATATGTTCTCAATGTCTGACTGCTGCAAAAATTTAGCAAAAGGAGATGGTATAGTGGATATGACTTTATCCATGGCTATTAAATTTTTCAGTCTATCAAAGTCTTTTCCTATGTTAGCTGCTTTAAGCCATCTATCTAGTACACTCTGAACATTTGAGACGTAATCAATGAAAGTCTCACTAGGTTTAGGTTTTAAATTTGAGAACTGAACCTGATACCCAGGGGCATCAAGTAAAAAGTGTTGCATTATCCTATCATGGATGTACTGATAGTTAGATCTAAGGTCTAGTTGGTATTGACTCTATCACTTTAAGGGGCTCACCACTCAGGTTCTTCATATAAATCATAGCCCACATTTCTATTGGAACTTGGTGATATTTAAATTGATACTCGACATTTTCTGTCCAGGCTGATATGGAATCATCTTTACAATATGGTTTGATAATGTTTTTGTATTTGTTGAACTTATTTTCTTCTTGTTGACTTTTTAGTTTAGTGGCAGAGATCTCTGCGTGTGAGTCTACATCCATTTCTTTCATCTTTAACTGTGTCTCTGATTCTACTTGAATTTGTTTTTCCTTAACATCTATCTCTTTTTGCTTTAGTTCTCTCTCTTGATTCTAATTGCTTTTGCTTTAATCTAATTCCTTTGTTTAATTCTTCTCCTGATCTAATTGCTTTAGCTTAATCTCCTTATCATGTTCTAACTGCTTCTGTTTTGTTTCTAATTCTTTTTGTTTATTTATTTCAGCTAGTTCTTTCTGATGTTGTCTTTCTTGTTCTCTTTCTCGTGCGCGTTCGTCTCTTTCTGCATTCTCTTTTCGTATACGTTCAGCAGTCTCAGCATCCTTTGCTTCTTTAAATTTCTGATCAGCATATTGTTCCAGCTCTTTACCTGTGTATTGTAATTGCTTACCAGTTTTTATAAAGTCTTCTAATGTTGCCATGTTGTTAGGTAATTAGCTAGCGTTGACCTATGCTGAACTCTCTAATCACTTATTTTTATTTGCTATGTTATGTTACTTAATATCTGAGCACCGCAACTTGCACTCTTTATATATACCTGATAAATTAAATTCTGAAAAAATAGAGCACAAAAGTATGCTAATGCATCACAAGCTGAAAAAGAGATGCACTATTAATCACATTGCATGCCAAAAATATTGAGTATACTCAATTTAATGTTCCCGAGAATCAGGGAACAACAATCCGGAAACACAGGTCACCTTCTTTGGCACTTTGGCATAGACACGAGATATTTATTCAGGTCACTTTGTTTGGCCCCTCGACATACACACGCGTTTTGTAATCAGCTGTTGATCACCCTGGTTTACAGAGCAGCAACAATTAACACATAGTAAACGACAAGTAATATTCTTGACAACTTAGAACAATGACAATGACATACCCACGAACAAACAGAATATGGTTTAATTAATATTAAATTGTCAATGTCCTGTCTTCGTTCTAACTTTTATTTATGCCTTTCGTCACTGACCTAATTTAATCTATGTAAGCGTTGTGCAGACCAAGTCTAACTCGCCTGCCTGAAAGTAGTACCCTCGTGACGGTAAACGCAAGAAAAAGTACGAAAAAAAACATTCAATAACTGTTTTGAAATAAATAAAAATATAATAATATTGTTTAAATAAATAAATATATTCAATTACTACTTGAAATAAACAAATAATAGGTTGTATAAAGTAAAGATTCAGGCGGGCAGCAGCTTGGAAATCTGTAAACAGTGAGACGCTGAATGCAAATGGCGCAGACCAACTGTTCGTCAGTCGGAATACGTCAGAGGCGCAGCGCTATTTTTAGCTTCCACAAATCGATACTGTTGCTGGCTGTGTATCGCTCCGCCATGAATCATAGTTGATAGTTATTCATAAATAAATACATAATTACATGAATAATTACATGAATAAAGAAAGAAAATAATAATATCAATACTTACAACTTTGAAGAACACATGATTTAAGTATATAATATTTAGTAAACACAAATAAACAATATTTCGTCACGATAGGCACCGTTTCGTTAGCAACTTGACCTAGTTTGCACACGTCATCGTTACTGACACAAATTAAATTCACTACTTCACTATTTGTAACCTTAGTCAAGAGCCGTGGGTGAGTGTATTAGCTTGAACTTTCGTCCAAGCCACACTTCTGACACCACATTAATCCTTGCCTGTCAACAACTCATGTGACAGGCATCATCGGATTACTTCTTTCACACCACACAAGAAACTTGCAAGTCGTGTGAAAGGAATTACATGGTACATTTTATTGCCGTAGGCTCTTTACAAGTACATACCAGTCGCTATCAAACCACACACAAAGCCACAGAATTGCCTATCACTAGTTTCCTAAACCCTATTGCTAATCTCTATCTATTTGGTTACACAAAACTCCTATCAATATCTAACGATCTGCTCTCTATAATGTCAGTCCCCGGTCTGACTAGTTGGCTTCCCGTGGTTACACACCACGCGGAAGGACCTTGACACGTCCTTCGGCTTCTAGCGTGCCGTGATGCGTGGCACGCTTACATTAGCTGTCTCTTGGTGATTTGCAATCGTGGCTATTATGTAGGCGTGATTCTGTCGTGACCAGAGTGCTGACTATCTGGTCAACGTCTCCGTGTCTCATGAGAGAACTAGTTAATAGTCCCCTATTCTCTCACCTACCCTGCCCCAACATCACCTCTATTCTATTTGAGGTTGACCACTCTTCCCGTTGGTGTACTCTCTTGGGGCATACCTCCGCCCCTTCTATTGCAGTCTGGGCGAAGCCGGGCCGGGTCAGACAGACAGACAGACAGACAGACAGACAGACAGATAGACAGACAGACAGACAGATTGTCGGTAACGGGAACGAGAACTTATATGACTACTTATATGAATTAAATTAGATGCTCCCCACCAGGATCTGGGCGAAGCCGGGCCGGGTCAGCTAGTCTATATCTATAAAACAGAGTGTATGTTTGTTTGTGGGTTTGTGGGTCTTGGATGCGTTCGATAACGGTACATCCGATTGAGATGACATTTTCTACACGTCTTCCTTTCATTCCTGTGCAACCGACTATAATAATTTCTTAATGTAAAATCTTCGACTTATTTAATAACATTTACTTTTCCATTTTCATTATATAATGTCTATATAGCAGGGGACTTCACTCTAGAAAAGTTATTTCAAGGGGCATAACTTTTAATATCGTTTCTATTTACTTTATAGTCATATTGTTGGACTAACTTGCAATATTGTTAAACTCTTTGTCTATAGTTATTTTCAGGCATATAAGTTATAATAAATAATGATATAATCTTTAAGGCATTTTCAAAGTTTGCATAAAAATAATGCATAATGCATAACATTGTAACCCATCTTTTTCTACAGTTTTCATTGAATGGTGTGTGGAAGGACATTCTTTTAAGTTACTGTGCGCCAGGAGCTGGGCGAAACCACGCCGGGTCAGATAGATAGACAGATAGTCGGGAACGGAAGCTTATTTGACTACTTATATGAATTAAATGACATGCTCCCCACCATGGACTGGGTGAAGCCGGGTCAGACAGACAGATAGACAGACAGACAGTCGGGAACGGGAGAGCTTATATGACTGCGTATAAGAATTAAATTAGATGCTCCCCACCAGGGACTGGGTGAAGCCGTGCCGGGACAGACAGACAAACAGATAGTCGGGAACGGGAGAGCTTATATGACTACGTATATGAATTAAATGAGCTGCTCCCCACCAGGGACTGGGTGAAGCCGGGCCCGGTCAGACAGACAGACAGATAGACAGACAGACAGATAGATAGATAGATCCCCTCCAGTGCCTGGGCGAAGCCGGGCCGGGTCAGCTAGTGTAATATAAAGGCATTAGTTTTGACTTTCACAAAATCTTAAATTCATTACCCATTGTTTGTATAGCAAGTAACTGTCGATAACATTTATAACAATTCTATAAACGTTTAAGATAAATAGTAAAATTATTTAAATGACATAATTCTTTTATTTTGCTTATAGTAATATCCTTTGAAATTACAGTTATGTTGTTGTGTCCCTTTTTATTATTGTTATTATTTGTTTTCCTTTTAATGTGATGTAGCTTTGGTATATTAATGTTGTTTGGTATTGCTTGAATCAACGTACATTTCACAATTACCACTATCCCGTTCAACCTCAAAGAGAAGTTACATTAGGGTCGATCACTGGCTCAGATTAATAATCCCGTGACTGTGTCAGCCACAAACACTACCTTAGTTTGTTGTTGAGAAGGTCGAATTTAAATCGAAGTCAAACAGAACAAACTGCAGTGTTACCTCGGGTTACGAACGCCTCAGGTCACGAACAATTCAGGTTACGAACAACAACTTCGACAATTTTATGTCTCGGGTAACGAACAGTGCCTCTGGTTACGAAAGAAGGCGAGAGATGGAGAGAGAACAATGGGTAATGTTGGAGACAAACGATCGCGTACAGTACAAACAGTACTACAGATGAGATTGTGGATCTTCAGAATGACCAGCTAAAGACATTAAAGGAGGAGCAGTCGCCCGATAATGAGGAGTCAGTGACCGTTTCAACAGCTAGGATTAAAGAAATTTGCAGCAAGTCGGCAGACGTCGAAGACTTTATTGTGAACCATCACCCAAACAAACTTGTTGCTAACAGGGCAGTAAACCTGATGAATGATAACATGATGGCCCATTTCAGAAAGATTCTCCATCAAAGGAAACGACAAATTTCCCTTGATAGTTTCTTGGTGCAGATTGATTGAATGATTTATTTAGGAACCGATATCACATCATTCGGGGCATTCCGAGTCTTTCTGAGTCAGTTACAATCACGATGTGTGTATGTATCGTGTTCTCCATTGCCACGGAGTGAAGTTATCGAGGCTACCGATGCATCTAGGGTTTGACATAATAACAATAATAATATTTGATACCTTCTAGTTTTCCTTGATTAACTGAAGACCAAAATTGCCACTGGAATAAAACTCCACAAAGACTTTCCTCTCGCACATTGACTTTAATCGGTCGACGATTTTCTGATACTCAATCTTTCCACAGGAACGTAATATACCTGACATTTGACATACATACTGCTAAACACAAAGAGCGGCATAACTAACTGTTAGCCATGCTCCAGAAGACATGCCGCATCCGTACTGGACGGCAGCCCAAGTCTAACTCTCTCAGTGACGTTTTCCGTGACGCTTCCCTAGTTTCCCTGCGCACTCTATAATTGTACCATTCAGGTGCATCTTTTAGGGAAGCTCCCTTCAGCCTTTCTCAGTCTGCTGTGTGTCAGTGACTGATATGTGGCATTATGCCCCCCGCCCTACAAATTAAATGATATTATCAGTTAATTCATATACATTCATTACCCATGACAAATAGCATCACTGACAACCTAAGTACCAATTGTTGAACATGACATTATGGTTCCCGTTAATACCCCTAAAAAAAAATTAAATTACTGACGGGCATGCCCTCCTGCTCACACCCACGGTGAACGTCATGTGGCCGGCCTATGGGAGGGCCGGACCAACTAATGATACCATTAGTCCCTAACTTGTCCTCACTCTAGGTCAAAACCCGGAGTTGTGGACGAGAGTATCAATCGGTATCATGCCGTCTGTATCAGTTGCTGATCCTCGTTGTCACTGGCTATGCATATATCTTGCGTTATCATTTAATGGCTGTAGGTGAGGTAGAGGCTGTCGCTGATCACATTCTAATTTAAGGGATATTTCTAATATTATTAAGTGCCGTACCAATATACAACAATATAATTCATTAAAGCAGCAATGTTATACTAGTACCAGCTCTCTTTGTGTAAATAATGATCAATTAACCAATCATATTTCCATAAACTAATACTCTTCATACTCCAATATGATAAATCTTCTTCTTCAATCGACTGTTGTAATGTGGTATCATTGCCCAATGCTCACACATGTATGTAGAGAAGCTAACTCATAATGCTTTAATCTGCCCATCAGTGCCTGTAAAATGCTGACATAACCATATAAGTTAGTATTCATAAATCATCTTTAACTTTCTGACGATCATATCTCGGTATGATATCGACTACCTTCGCATTAGATCAAAGAGAGTTTTCCCAAACCTCTTAGCCTAATGACGTTGGTTAGTCTATAGTAAACCTCCATATTCGCATATCCTGGTACAATTCTAGTGTACTGTTACATCTGCTCAGGGGAGTTGCTTCTATCCCAGTACACCTCACTGCACCCTCACACCACGTGTGTTTTCCTCTGTACCTTTATTATAACAACACATGACAAACCTTTGCCGTATGATCAAGCAATAAATCAAAACTAATTTGTAAGTCCACATGAATAGTCCTAAAACAATATGTAAGGATCTGTATACTAAAATTTAGCATAAATACAACAGATTAAATGACCTATCACCAACGAAGACAACAAATTAACACCATTCACCTAGTTTACTATCATTGAAACTCATGAACACCCTTAATCATGTGCTGGATTCACGTGAGAACAACATGACATTCTTTTATTTATGACAATGAATGATGTAAATTAAATTATTATTCAGCCTTCCTCGTGTGTATTCGACGACTGGTACGTCTTTAACTGTCATTAATATTTTTAATATCTAGATTTCCATCTTACCACACAGTTCTTCGATCATATCTGTATATGTTTATGCTCAATTTACTAATGTCGTGTGTTTATAATTTATGACTGATAAATTCATTGTTATTCATGGTTGATTATCCTCCAAAACGAATATTCCACTGTATGGAACGATTGAATTTCTTTATCTACTTTCAGAACCTCTTTATTAATGGTTAAAAACTTGAGACTTAATAAAGAGGTTCTGAAAGTAGATAAAGAAATTCAAGAACAATACAGAGTGACTGTGAAAAATAGGTACAATGCAATAGCTAAAATACAGAGTATAGATGAACAATGGGAAATGTTAAGGGACTCCATTCATCAAACTAGCAAAGACATATTACCGGAGAGAAGCCAAAAAGCTAAGAAAAAAATGGATGAATGAAGAAATCTTAAGGTTGATGGACAAAAGGAAACAGAATAAAAATGACAAACAAGAGTATGCTAAGATAAATAAAGAAACAAAAGATAAATGTGTGAAGGCAAAAGAAAGTTGGTTAAATGAGCAATGCAGAAAAATTGAATTAAATTCCATTAAAGATCAAAAAAGTATGTACAGACAAATCAGCGAGCTCACAGGAAGAAAAATAAGAATAAATACAGGGTGTTTGAAATCAAAAACAAGACAGATTTTATTGGAGGAAGGTGCTATAATGAAGAGGTGGAATGAGTATATAAGAGAATTATATAATGGAGAAAGGGAAGAATTAACAGAAGAAAGTAACTTAGAAGGCCCACCTATTCTAAAAGAAGAAGTCGCTGATGCTATGAAACATATGAAGAAAGGAAAAACAGCTGGGCCAGATGAAATCACAATAGAAGAATTAGAAGTGTTGGGAGAATTTGGAGTAGATATATTAACCAAAATGTTGAATGATATTTACAGTAGTGGATATTTACCCAGTGATATGCTGAAATCTGTATTTATAGCTATACCAAAAAGACCAGGAGCAATTGATTGTGAAGATTTTCGTACAATTAACCTCATAAACCATGTCACTAAGCTTCTACTCAGAATTATAATGAGAAGAACAAGAAAGAAAATAAAAATGGAAATTAGTGAAGAACAGTATGGTTTTATGGAAGGAAAGGGTACAAACAATGCAATATATATATTACGAACACTAATAGAAAGATCAATAGAGAAACAAAGAGACATATATTTATGCTTCATAGATACATAGATACTAAGGCATTTGATAAGTAAAACATGATGAGCTGATTAAAATGTTGGAAGATATCAACATTGATGGGAAAGATTTAAGAATAATAAAGAATATATACTGGAACCAAGTAGCAGCAATTAAAATGGGAAATAAAGAGGGTAGTTATGAACAGATAAAGCAAGGAGTACGACAGGGGTGTGTCTTGTCACCCGATCTCTTCTCCCTGTATAGCGAAGTAATAATGAGAGAGATCAAAGAGAAGCCAGGAATACTAATCGGAGGATATAATATAAACAATATACGCTATGCAGATGACACAGTATTGGTAGCGGATAATGCAACAGACCTACAACAATTGTTGGACAGTGTAGTAACAGAGAGTGCACAGAAAGGACTGTCCTTGAATATCAAGAAAACAGTAACAATGGTGATATCAAAGAAAATGGGGACGCCAAAATGTGACATAGAAATAGAAGGGGAAATTCTCAACCAAGTGGATAATTTTAAATACCTAGGGGCACTTATAACATCAGATGGAAGATGTACAAAAGAGATTAAGAGCAGAATAGGGCAGGCAAAGTCAGCATTTCAGAAAATGAAGAGTATCTTATGCAATAAGTCGCTATCAATGAATGTAAGAAAGAGAGTACTAAAATGCTATATAGAACCAGTTTTGCTGTATGGCAGCGAATCTTGGAATGTAAATGAACAAATTAGGAAGAACTTAGAAGCAACAGAGATGTGGTTTTTAAGACGAATGTTGCGAATTCCTTGGACTGCCAGAGTAACTAACAACGATTGCCTGAAAGAGGCTAATGAAACTAGAACACTATATACAACAATAAGAAAGAGACAAACATCTTTCTTTGGTCATGTGATGAGAAGAGAGTCATTGGAGAACATCGTGACAACTGGAAAGATCGAGGGGAAGAGAGGCAGAGGCAGACCAAGAGAAATGATGCTGGACGGACTGAGACGGTGGCATGGAGGAATATCATCAGCAGAGTTGATCCAGAACACCAAAGACCGAGATCTGTGGAGAGCCATGAACGCCTACGCCAGCCGGCACGGCACTTGATGATGATGATGATGATAGAACGATTGAAGTAGATTTCGTGATTGAATAATCGGACATTGATATAACGAAGTCTCGAACGATGTATCAAAGGCGATCGATTGGCCTTACTCGAAAAATTATAGTCTATGTTGAATATGTTAATTGGAACTTCTTCAAATTCGCACAATAATATTAACTCATTTTTGTGTAAACTTAGTTATTTATTATTGTTATTAACGTTAAATATAACGTTAAAGTTGCACCCCGTTAACCGAACAGTCAACAAATAGGAAAAATATACTGGCCTTTTAACGCATCTCACGAACGTAGAGTAATAATTGAATAATTATGTGTAATGATCCGTAAATGGCAATCGATCAGTGGTATCCTGTTTGAGTGACAATAAGTGAGGAGCTGTGATTGTTGCTCCTGTATTCAGACGATAGTGCAATTAACTTGCACTAATACCCTGGACCCACGCGGTTCGTGGCCGACTTCAGAGAAACTTAGTCGGCTGTGGTATCAACGATGAAGCTTGAATAACTTTCGGCTTTAAGATAGATCTTGGCCGACTGGTTCTGGTAGTATCTGCGCGTATGATCCCTGTAATGGTTGGCTGCACGTGTGTAATCTGTGTCTTGTCCACTAGTAGCGCATGTCAAGTACTTGAGTGTCGTTTGATGACAGTAATCTCTTGCAGTGAAGTTCCTGACGAACGTGCGTCGATGCCGGTAAAGTACGGTGTCGGTTCAATGTCATGATATTGCTTCAATGTCTTCACCACCTAGTGACAATGTCCCAGAGTTTCCATGAACGAATGTGTCATGTCTGTCCAGAACAATGGTACGCGTGTATATAGTGTGTTCGTTACTGTGAATTCATATATGTCCGGTGGTGTGAAGAAGGTTGTGTTGGTGTTGCTCTGTGTTCTGCTCGAGTAATGTTCTAGTTTTTATGTTGTCCTCGGAAACGATGTATCCAGGCTATCAGATATGTGTTCAATAAACGTTGTTATCACTACCAGTACAGTGTCCGGTTATGGCCTACTCTCCTGATGTATGCCAAGTATGTACTTCATCTTTTGATCACACTCTGTCCAATATAATAGACGTAAATGATTAGCCATTTGCGGGTTTGATGATTCAATGTGTTTGAGTAATTCTTTAAAACCATCCAAATATGCGAAATATCCATAAAGTTGAAATATGCATTGATATCTCTCAGATTTGATTATGTAGCCAAAGAAGTTCGTAATTTGATACTGAATGATTGAGTATCTTGCTTTTGATTAACCAGTAACATCTGGGCAGGATTATAACTTCCAAATGTCAATTGCATGTAGAATGTTTCGTGTATGTAATTCATACTGTCTTGATTGAAGTACGTATTTCAAGCTGTAATTATCATTTGGCTTATTGACAATCTGTGTATCAATGTACGTTTCGATACGTTCTGTTTCTCGAAATTGACCTTTACTGTACGCAATTGTTTATGAATGTTCCGCATACTCGAATTTCGTTACATTCGAATTGTTTCATAAAATTTCTCAATTCAAGAATAAATAATATATATATGACTATTCTGAGGATATTGGTTCATAATTTTAAAATAAGATTCACTTGCTTTCATCCAAGTATTTAATTCTCAATGTTCACGTATCAATTTGACTTCATCCAAACTATCGTTTCCAGGAATTCAATGATTAATGCAATTTTCAAAGTTCAGTGAATTTCGACTGTTTAACTGTAAATTTATAGTCTTGTGTTGTTGTACTTCAAGAAATTTCTTTCGAACGTTCTTGGAGAACTGCGTATATATGTAATTCCTCTGACGTAGGTTCACGCATTTCAAGGATCAAGTATTTGAGACAAAAAATGTGAACTGGAGTATACGGAATCTGACGTGTGAATCAACCAGTTCGATGCCGTGTTATTAGCATCTTTTTACGAGTTACTATCAGATAATCGGTAGTTGTCTCCTTCAAGTGCCTGTTACACCAGGTCAGCATCTGAAGTAAATGAGAACAAGCAGTACGGATTCACATGATGAACCAGTAATACCGCAGATCACAGTCGAGATTTTCGAATACCGTCGAACAACATCTTGGTCCAAACTTTTTCATGCTCTTCTATCACACATACGTCTTGAAGAGTAATGTACGCTTTCCTTCACTTTAACACAACTATGACTACAACAGTTTATATGTCGATTTATTTCACGTTGAACTACATTTTCCTGTATCTGTGCAGACGAACTTTCGTGATCTGAGTTCAAATTTCAAATTTACGTTAACTGCAATAAAGATATTAAATCTTCAGAACCATCAGTACTGAGTAACTCTTGACGACATGTTATATAATGTTATGATGTTCGTGTCGCCGGAATATGAAATGTTTATGTAGATCAATATAATCACATGTTCTGAACTTGCGTAAATTCTGGTAGTTTTTAAATTTATTTCATCTGTTAACTGACTTTGACAGTCGTTGAATTTTATTATGTGATACATCAGACACAATGAACAATGCCTTTAACCTTGGATTACAACCATAAAATAGTTTCATGTCTTTGAATTTACCTTCTTCATTCCAAAGTTTCATCTGTTGCCGTTTTGACTTCTCAATAAATTTCTTCCGTCAACTGAATGTGATAGCTGTTGAATTTCCTCACTCGATTTCATCATGCGATTAAATAGTAGTTGAACAGTTCCTTGAATTAAAATCATAAGATCTTCATACTTTCCGGATGTGTTGTAAACATTCAACCTAATGACGTCATCACTCATTTTTTTTAGAGATTATTCCACACAAAATTATTTGAATACAATGACGTAATCGATCTTTCATGAGAATCTTTAGATGACCTTGGCCTTCGTATGTATATGGCTCGATTCGTTAAATTACTGCAAATATGTTATAAATTGATAATAAATCACGAGTTCATAATCATTACTACCGGTACAAGACCCCATTTGCCACGGAGTGAAGTTATCGAGGCTACCGATGCATCTAGGGTTTGACATAACAACAATAATATTTGATACCTTCTAGTTTTCCTTGATTAACTGAAGACCAAAAACAGCCACTGGAATAAACTCCACAAAGACTTTCCTCTCGCAAATTGACTTTAATATGTCGACGTTTTTCTGACACTCAATCTCTCCACAAGGAACGTAATATACCTGACATCTGACATACACACTGCTGAACACAAAGAGCGGCATAACGGACTGTTAGCCATGCTCCAGAAGACATGCTGCGTCCGTACTGGACGGCAGCCCAAGTCTAACTCCCTCAGTGACGTTTTTCGTGACGCTTCCTTAGTTTCCCTGCGCACTCTATAATTGTACATTTCGGTGCATCTTTTAGGGAAGCTCCCTTCAGCCTTTCTCAGTCTGCTGTGTGTCAGTGACTGATATGTGGCATCCATCCATCGGAATGCTGCACTAACCGCCTACACCTCCATTCTTAAGCCATTCGCTCCTCACCCATCCTCAGCAGCTAGCGAAGAGTTCCAACACCAATAGTTCCAGTAGCAATCTGATTATATGTCCGTCTCGCCTTTCCTCTGAGCGTCGAGCGTCGGCCAGATCCCCTCGTCACTTCTCGCTGCCTCATTCTTGCCAGACTATTGTGATCCATTTGCTCTTCCGAGTGTACACGTGCTCCCACAAGGTCGCAACCACGTCTGTTTTGTCATGCATCAATACTCCACCAAGTTTTGCCGAACCAGCCAATCTGTCCGCCTGTTCATTCCCCAGAATACCAGCATGCCCCGGAGAAAAGATCCAGGTGATGCTTGCCACCCGATACCTCAAAGTGAAACAAGCCACTCTGCACGAATCCTGCCTGTCTTCACCCTCAGCCTGCTTTTTGAGTCAGTTACAATCACGATGTGTGTATGTATCGTGTTCTCCATCCATCGGAAAGCTGCACTAACCGCCTACACCTCCATTCTTAAGATAGATGTTGTGGTATCATACGCCAGGCTCTCCTGCACCAAACGTCGACCATTAGCTTTTGCTAAGAATCCCCAGGCACATCTCCTACCTCTCAACACCAAACCATCTGTGTAGATAATCACATCATCCGGGTGAGCATTATCCTGAATTAGTTGCTGGATTTCCACTTCTGTGGCCCCTGCTGGCCACTCCCTGCACTCCCGGCTCAATGTGACTATAACTCTGCACAAGTCTAACTGCTCCGCTGGCACTCTGACCCACTCCTCTCCTCGCCTAATGTTCTCCAAGATGCACACCTGTCTGACCGTACCCTCCGCCTAACCCATCCATGATTTCCCTTTTATCAGTCTCTGACCCTTAACTGCGTCCAGCGCGTCATGCAACGGGTGATCTGTGTCTGCAGCTACTCTGAGGTACGCCTTCGCCTGCATCACATTGTGCCTACCAGCTACAGTCGGCAGACCAAGGATGTAACGCATACACACTATTGGGGTGTCTCTGGTGCATCCCAGAATGACCCGCATAGCTTCGTTCTGTATGCGCTCTAATTTCACCAGCTGACTCTTTGAGACAGTGAGCAGTCCTAGTCCATAATCAGTCACTGAGAAGATAGTATAGTGGTATACTGCTGGTTTAGTGTGAAGAGTATTATCTGCTCTGTGTCCATTGCAGCCATAGTTTTAAGTGCTATTGAGTCCCTTTTGAGATCTTGTCACAACCGTCTCCACATGGTCCTTGAAGGACAGGCTCCTGTCAAATGTGATTCCCAGATACTTCAGTTTGTTCTCTCTGTTGACGCTTCTACCATCTATCGTGAGGCTTGGGACATCAGCACTCACAATTATGTTGCACAGAGAGCATCTTGGTGCAGAAAGAGTCCCAGTCGGCTGCCAAGAAACAGCACAAGTTACTCCTGAAACTAATTCTTCAGAATGACCAAACAAAAAAAAAATTTGTTGCGTATCCCTTACGGGACGTTGCAGTCAACACCAGCATTTTCAGCTGCTGTTGATGTACTAGGCAAGTGTTACGTTCAGTAGTTTGCCATTGCTTTCTGAACGACCGGCCCCTATACCTATTTCGAAACAACCAGCAGCGCCGTGTTTCGATCCCGGGTATACGGGCTCACAAACCGCGTTCGCAAGCCCTTAGCCACAGAGACCGGTAGAATGACAAAGAAAGTGACAAATTTCCCATGATCGTTTTCTTGGTAATAAAGATAGACTAAATCTCTTTTTATTTTACATTTAATTCATTTTGTTGTTTTCTGTCTCTTTATTTAATTCGTTAAGTACACGTATTCTGTGTGTTTTATAAGGTAAAAGACCGGATGTTAATATAAAAGAACGATACTTTCATCTTGAAACGGATTGTGTTTATTTAATTGATTTCAATCTTTCGGGTTACGAACGCTTCCGGTTACGAATTAAGTTCGTAACCCAAGGTACTACTGTATTTTTTTAAACGAAGTGAATATTTGCAGCGCGCTGCGAATAACGCCTTCCATAGCTACGCGTTATTCGCAGTCGGGGCTGGTCACGTGGCGCGTACTACCGCCGAAAATGTTCGGAAATTGCGGTAGAAAAAGGAGCGTTCTTTTCAAGTTTCGGGTTAGGGTTAGGATTAGGAACTGCATAAAGAACTAAATGTGTTTGTGTGTGTTTGTGTGTGTGTGTGTGTGTGTGTGTGTGTGTGTGTGTGTGTGTGTGTGTGTGTGTGTAAAATAATTTAATTGTCAATGGGAGCCACACTTAAACACGCAGCTGTGAATAACGCTCATTATTATTCGCAGTGCGTTGCGAATAACTCCTCCTTTTTTAAACTAAGGGCTCGCGGGGTCCCCCACCCCCAGGGGCCAGAGCCACCCCATTAGGTCCCCACGTCCATGTGCGTCATGTTATCACCTTAGCCTATTAATTTTTTATATCATTTATTTCATGCAAAGCAATATGTATTTACAAGGTATAATACGTGTTTCTTTTGTGTGTGTGTATCACAGAGCGTTAAGTTTATTAATGTTAAATGACACGTGTGCAAATAAAACACATACAGTCAATTGTTTTTACATTTCGCATATCCTTTTTACAGGACATCGCTGTCAACAGCAGCATCTTTCAGCTGTCTGTCGATCCCCTGGCAAGATTACGCTCATTAGTTTGCCATTGCTTTCTGAGCGGCCGGCTCAGTTATCCCGCAAGTCACCAGCGGGGGACAAACCGCTATGTCTGTCTGTCTGTCTGTCTGTCTGTCTGTCTGTCTGTCTGTCTGTCTCTCTCTCTCTCTCTCTCTCTCTCTCTCTCTCTCTCTCTCTCTCTCTCTCTCTCTCTCTCTCTCTCTCTCTCTCTCTCTCTCTCTCTCTCTCTCTGTGTGTTTATTTTGCAAACGTTTATTGAGTTTGAAGAGGGTACATTCTGTATTCCACGTAAGTTTGCATGCGTCCTGTATGTTTAGTGATTTGTTCTTGTATTAACGGGTGTTGTATGTCTATAGTGATATATGCGAGTAGTTGTTACGCTCTCACCAATTAATTTGTGTGTGTGTGTGTGTGCGCGCGCGCGCGCGCGTGTGCGAGGGGGGGGGGGTGATGATTGTACTCATCTTTTTTTTTCTTGCGTCCTTACAAAAAACACATACATTTGATCGAAATTCTATCATACTCCATGTAGTCTCATTTACACCTAGAACTTAAATATAGACTTAATGTTCCATTGACTCCCACGCTTATCGATATGGCACATGATGACGATGATGTTACAGTGAAGTTAAACTCAATCATGGTAGGGAGAAAATTGCACAAAAATGGGAAAACAATACAACAGTAATAATACAAAATTAATGCACAAAAGAATTCAGGAGCTTACTAATGAAAAATTTATAAAAAAAAAAACACGTACATCAACAAGCTGCCTAAAACAAAAGATGGAAGAATCCTAATAGAAATGAGATCATATTTTTCATGTATAGTCAGTTTATGTGAAAAACCTTTATGATGATAACAGAGAAGAACAGTATGCTATTCGAAAAAATAATGAAGGTACATCAATTTTGAAGATGGAGGTTCACAATGTTTTTAACCATATGAAAAATGGCAAAAGTCTCCGGTTCAGACAGCACCACAACAGGAATGATTAATGCTTTAGAATAATATGGAATAGATCAAGACACCAGCTGCTGAATAAAATATATGATACTGGAGATACGTCTCATGAATTATGTACTTCTGTATTTATTGCTATCCCAAAGAAATCAGGAGCCTTGGAATGCGGTCAACATAGAAAAATTAGTATAATATGTCACATCACAAAGAATTTGCTAAGAATTATCATGCAAGAAGAACATCAATCCATCCATCATGTGCCATACCGATAAGCATGGGCTGTCATGTTTTGCCATCTCACTCAATCACCAGAGTCGTGGATCAGCTCAGTGTTTCTGTCTCGACAATGCCACGTGTCCAAGCAATCCAGGTATTTACTGCTCTGCCTCCCCGTTGGTCTCTTCCCTTCTATCTTGCCAGTTGTCACCAAGTTCTCCAGTTAATTTCTTCTCATAACATGTCCAAAAAATATTGACTGTCTACGTCCAATGTCCCTAAGCATTTATTTGTTTCTTGAAGGACTTGTTCATTGGTGTTTCAGTCTGTCCATGGTATTCTTTGCATTTTGCTCAGAAACTACATTTCCACAGCCATCAGATGTTTTTCAGCTTGTTTGCTCATTGTCTACATTTTACATCCACATTAAAGTACAGGTTCTTTGTAGCACTTCAACACTCTTTTTCTCGTTTCAATTGATATCTTTTTATTGATCAGTGTGTTTTTCATCTTACAAAAGGCTACCTTCGCAATGGAAATTCTTGTTCTAATTTCTTCAAGGAATCTCCCATCAGATGTTATGACTGTTCCGAGATACCTGTACAGATTTACTTGTTAAGAATATGCCAATTTACTTGTATAGTACATGGTAGTATTTCCTTCTTCCATAATCTGTCTTCTTACAATTCAGTTCTAAACCTAGTTGTTACTACTAAACCCTAGTTGCAGGTCCTGTTCATTGTCTGCAATAAAGACTATATCATCTGCATATTTAATGTTATTGATGTATCGTCCCCCAATGTTGATTCCTTCCATATCTTCTATATTTCTGAAAATATTTTCACTGTACAGGGAAAAAAGATCTGGAGACATTACACATCCCTGTCTCACACCTCTTTTAATAGTCTGATATTGACCTACATTGTTATCAATTTGGATGGCAGCTTGTTGCTTCCAATATATTAATTTTACAAGTCTAAGGTCTTTTCCATCAATTTGTTGATCTTAAAGCATCCTTTTCATGTCGACATGTCTCACTTTATCGAAAGCTTTTGTGTAGTCAATAAAGCAAAGATATAGATCTGTGTTTACTTCTATAGAAAGTTCCTTTACTATTCTCAGTATATACACAGCATTTACTGTACCCTACAAACTTACATTGTTCTTCTGCTATTTCAGGTTGTATTTTTTCCGAACTCTTTGCAAGATAATTCTCAGCAGAATCTTCGTGATGGGACTCATTATATTAATTGTTCGATGTTGATCACGTTCCAAGGCTCATGATTTCTTTGGGATTGCAATAAATACAGAGTTACATAATTCATGAGGTATAATTGCAGTATCACATATTGTATTCAGCACTCTGGTAACTTTATCTATTTCATATTCTTCTAAAACATTAATCATTTCTGGTGTGATGCTGTCTGAACCGGAGGTCTTGCCAGATTTCATGTGGTTAAGAGCATTCTGAACCTCCATCTTCAAAATTGATGGTCCTTCATTATTATTTTGAATATCAAAGTGTTCTTCTCTGTTATCATCATAACTGTTTTTCAGATAAACTGACAATACATGTAAAATCTGATCTTTTTCTATTATGATTTTTTTCATCTTTTGTCTTTATACAACCTGCTGATGTGCGTGTTCTTTGATTAGTTAGCTCCTAAATTCTTTTGTGCATTAGTTTGGTATTTTTACCGTTGTGTTGTTTTTCAATTTCTTTGTACTTGTTCTCGATCTATGCTTCTTTTGCCTCCTTACATAATGTTCTGACTTTTCTGTGAATTTCTTCATATTTGGCAGGATTATTTTTGCTCTGTCTTCTTGTTTCCATTATTTGTAAAATTTCTTCTGTCATCCATGTCGTACGATCCACCACCTTCTTTAATTTTGGAATAGTTTTTTCTGCAGGACAGCTAATTGAATTCTTCATTTCCCATTGCTCATCCACAGTCTTGAAATAGTATCTCTAGATCAGACAATATATCAACTATGTTCTTTATTCTATGTTAAAATTGTCTTGTATTTCTTTTTCAGTTTTCAGTTTGCACAAATACAATCTGAAATAGGAGAACATTGTGGGTTTGTAGAAGGCAAGGGTACAGTAAATGCTGTGTAACTGCTTAGAACAGTAATTGAACAGTCTATAGAAGTAAACAAAGATCTACATCTTTGCTTTATTGACTATTCCCCGTGTTGAGGTGCTACGTAGAACCTGTACTATTGTATGGAAATGAAGCGTGGACAATGAGCAAACAAGCTCAAAAACATCTGATGGCTGTGGAAATGTGGTTTCTGAAAACAAATTGCAAAGAATACTATGGGCAGACAGAAAAACCAATGAACAAGTCCTTCAAGAAACAAAAGAAAATCGTAAATTGATTCGAGAAATTAGACGTAGAAAGTCAACAGTTTTCGGGCATGTTATGTGAAGGAAATGGATTTGAAGAACTTGGTGACAACTGGCAAGATCGAGGTTGAAGAGACAAAGGGGAAGACAGAGAAGTAAATACCTGGATGGCTTGCCCATGTTGCAAGGTCGAGACTGAAACGTAGAGCTTGTCAAGGCTCTGGTGAAAGAGTGTGATGGCGAATCATGACCGCCCACGCTTATCGGTATGGCACATGATGGTAAAATATTTTCTCTAAAACTATGTTGTTGTTTTTGTTTTTTTAATTTAAACAAAGGTTAACAGTTTTACACAATGACCATACATAATTGTGGCAACAAGAGTCCCATTTTACCAATTTTGGAATAGGTATGTGTGTGTTCTGCGAGAGACAGATAGAGTGAGACTAAAGTATCGTGAAACAATCCAAATCGCTGACTATTAAGGAATTTTGGCCTCTTAGAGGCCGGACAAAAATTGTTATAGCAATTTTACAGAAGATTCCTTACTAAGAAAGAATAATACTTTTGATTGTAATGTCGAGGTTAAATTGAAGAATGCATTATAAAATTCTCATGCATGTAAAATAGATGCATCAATTTTACATAAACTTTGACGAAATCTTAAAATCATTAGCATCATGTTTATATACTATGTAACTGTCGATAACATTTATAACAATTCTGTAAACGTGTAAGAAAAATACTAAAATTATGTAAATTACATAATACATTGATGCTTCTTTCAGTAATGTCCCTTGAAATTACAGTTACGTTGTTATGTTCATTTAAATTGTTGTTATTATTTGTGTTCCTTTTAATATGATGTAGTGTTGGTATATTAATGTTAATTAGTATTGCTTGCTTCGATGTACATTTCCCAATTACCACTACCCCGTTCAACCTCAAAGAGAAGTTATATTAGGGCCCGTCACTGGCTCAGATTAATAATCCCGTGACGGAGTCAGCCACAAATAGAGGCTGACCACGGTTGTATCTTTGTTGTTGACAAGGTCGGATGCAAATCGAAGTCAGATAGAACAAACTATTTTCTTATTTTTAAATAAGTGACCGTGGTTCCCCCAGAGGCCAGAGCCGCCCCATTAGTTCCCCACGTCCCTGTGTGTCATGTTATCATCTTAGCCAGATCCTTTTTGTTTTTTTAATAGCGTTTATTTCATACAAAGCAGTGTGTATTTACAAGGTATAATGTGTGTTTCTTTTGTGTGTGCATATCACAGAGTGTTGCGTTTATTAATGTTAAGTGACACATGTGCAAATAAAACAAATACAGTCATATACACAAATAATAAAAGATTTATGGCATGTGCAATTGCATCCATTACTTGTATATACTCCTTTTCAAACTCTATACACTGCATATGTTTTCCGCGTCTCTCTCTCTCTCTTTCTCTCTCTCTCTCTCTCTCTCTCTCTCTCTCTCTCTGTTTCTCTCTCTCTGTTTCTCTGCTTCTCTCTCTGTTTCTCTCTCTGTTTCTCTCTCTCTCTCTCTCTTTCTCTCTCTCTCTCTCTCTCTCTCTCTCTCTCTCTCTCTCTCTCTCTCTCTCTCTCTCTCTCTCTCTCTCTCTCTCTCTCTCTCTCTCTCTCTCTCTCTCTCTCATCAATATTGAAGATGGAGGTTCACAATGTCCTTAAACCAAGTGAAAAATGCCAATACCCTCGGTTCAGACACCATCATAACAGAAATGATTAATGCTTTAGAAGAATATGGAATAGATCAAGTCGCAGACTGCTGAATAAAATATATGGTACTGGAGATATATCTCATGAATTATGTATCTCTGCATTGATTGCAATCCCAAAAAAAAAAAATAAGGAGCCTTGGAATGTAATCAACATCGAACATTAGTATAATGAGTCACATCAAGAAGATTTTGCTCAGAATTATCATGCAAAGTGTTAGGAAAAAATATTGGAAACAACAAACTGCCATAAGAATCGATAATGAAGTAGGTCAATATCAGCCTATTAAGAGATGTCATGAGAAATAGGGCATCGTGGATGCACCCTCGCTCCAAACACTGGTACCTCATTGACTATGCCATCGTCAGGGAGTGACAGACAAGACGTTCGGGTGACAAATCCATGTTGGTGCCAAATGTTGGACAGACCATCGTCTCATTATTTCGAAAATAAATATACACATCAAACTACCATGGCGTCCTCAAGGGGTAAAAATGCAAAAAAAAAAAAAACAACAACTAAATGTCACTCTCTTAAACAGCAACAAAATGCAGTTGTCGTGTGAAAATATGCTGGAAGACCGCCTCAAGCCCAATTCTGCAGCTAAACAGGATGCGGAAACAGAGTGGAAAGCCCTAGAGGACATAATTTACAATATTGCTATGGAAATCCTGGGTCCAGATTTCCCCCCCCCCCCCCCCCCCTCCCCGAAAGCACAAAGACTGGTTTGATGAAAATTCTGAAGACATCAACCAATTGCTGGCCGAGAAACATCTTCTCCTCAGGGCATATTTTAATGACCCGAAGTCAACATAAGAAAAAAAGATGTCTTCAATAACATTCGGAGAGTAGTGCAGCAGAAACTTCGGCACATGCGGGACTCCTAGTTGAGCAACAAAGCTGATGAAATTCAAGGCTTTGCTGACAGACATGATATGAACAACTTCTACGACTCACTGAAAGCGGTCTATGATCCTCCATCACCAGGCATAGTTCCCCTCCTCAGTGCAGATGGGGGAACACTGGTCACCTGATAAGAAAGAAATCCTTCAACGCTGGGCATAGCATTTCAGCAACATCTTAAATGTAACTTCCTTCTTCGATGATGAAACCATCAACTGCCTTCCTCAAGTTCCCACTAATGATACACTTGATGACCTGACAACCATAGTTGAAGTAAACAAAGCCACCCAACAACTTCCCAGCTGTAAGGCGCGTTGTCTGGACTCCATCGCAGCAAAGATATACAAGGCAGGTGGGCCGGTCCTAATAAAGCAGCATCTACCAAGTCTTTACAAACATATGGGTGAACGAGACCATGCCACAAGATTTCAAGGACGTGTCAATTGTCAACATTTACATACGTAAAGGAGCCGGCCAATCCTGCAACAAACACCGAGGCATCACCTTGCTCTCAGTTGCAAGGAAGATACTAGCCATAATTCTTCTCAGTCGTCTCACGGCCCATCTCGATCAATGTCTTCTTCCTGAGAGTCAATGTGGCTTCAGAAAAGAACGAGGAACTGCTAACATGATTTTCGCTGCAGAGGCAGCTAGCAAGAGAAATGTCAGGAACAGAACTGCGAAATGTTTCCACTTTCATTTACCTTACCAAGGCTTTTGATACAGTCAGCTGAGAAGGACTGTGGAAGATTATGGCGAAATATGGCTGTCCAAGAAAGTTTGTCCAAATAGTGTGGCTATTTCATGAGGGTATACAGGCAAGAGTGCAGGAAAATGATGAACTGTTTGAGCCCTTTCCGTCACCAATGGAGTGAAACAAGGATGTGTCCTGGCACCAACACTGTCCAGCCTCATGTTTTCAGCCATGCTGACGAATGCCTTCGAGAACAACGACATTGGAAGAGACATCAGACTACCGCATGGACGGACAGTTGTTCAATCTCAGGAGGCTTAAAGCTATAACCAAATCTAACAGCAACACCGTCAGAGAGCTCCTGTTTACTGATGATTGCGCTTCTATATGCCAACTCAGAGGCAGACATGCAACACAATGTTTCAGCTTTAGCATATGCCTGTGCAAACTTTGGGCTGAATATCAACCTGGAGAATAATGTGGTTATGTACCAGACAGCTCCAGGGAATAATCACACCGTACCGAATATCAAAGTGAATGGTCATAGACTAAGTGTTTTGCACAAATTCACCTATCTTGGCAGCACTGTGTCACTACCTGCCACAATTGATGATGAAGTGAATGCAAGAATCTCCAAGGCCAGCAGCGGCCGTTGGTAGACTGTACAATAATGTATGGGACAGAAATGGAATAAGCCTGCAAACAAAGCTGAAAGTCTACAAAGCAGTTGTATTATCCACACTGCTGTGTGCTTATGAAACCTGAACTGTTTATCAGCGACACGCTAGGAAATTAAACCACTTCCCCACAGTCTGCCTAAGGAAGCTACTGAAGATTAAATGGCAAGACAAGATTCCAGACACTGAAGTCCTAGAAAGAGCGTCCATGCCCAGTACCCACACTATACTAATGAAGAATTAGATTAGTTTTGCTGGTCACTTAGCTCACATGTCAGATTACAGGCTCCCTAAACGAATTGTTTACGACGAGCTTCGTTGTGGTAAATGCTCCTAAGGTGGCCAGAGAAAAAAAAAAGACACTTTGAAAATCTCACTGAAAGCGTTTTGAATTCATCATGACACATGGGAGACTGCTGCAAAAGACCGAAATTCGTGGCGTACATCATTACACAAGGTTGCAGTCACTTGTAAAGTAACCAGGGCTGCAAAACTAGAAAAGGCTGGACATGAAAAACCACTGCAGGAGATCTTCCTCCTAGGAACGTCAAGCATTCTTTGCCCACATTGTCAAAGAACATTTCGAGCCAAAATAGGCCTTATCAACCATCTTAGAACTCACTTCTCCATACTTTCAAACCCACTGGATGAAATAAATGTTCATCATCATTCTTGATGGACAAGCAACATTAAGAGAGGTATGAGACAGGGATGCGTAATGTCTGCAGATTTTTTTTCATATACCATCATCATCAAGTGCCGTGCCGGCTGGCGTAGGCGTTCATGGCTCTCCACAGATCTCGGTCTTTGGTGTTCTGGATCAACTCTGCTGATGATATTCCTCCGTGCCACCGTCTCAGTCCGTCCAGCATCATTTCTCTTGGTCTGCCTCTGCCTCTCTTCCCCTCGATCTTTCCAGTTGTCACGATGTTCTCTAATGCCTCTCTTCTCATCACATGACCAAAGAAAGATGTTTGTCTCTTTCTTATTGTTGTATATAGTGTTCTAGTTTCATTAGCCTCTTTCAGGCAATCGTTGTTAGTTACTCTGGCAGTCCAAGGAATTCGCAACATTCGTCTTAAAAACCACATCTCTGTTGCTTCTAAGTTCTAAGATTCGCTGCCATACAGCAAAACTGGTTCTATATAGCATTTTAGTACTCTCTTTCTTACATTCATTGATAGCGACTTATTGCATAAGATACTCTTCATTTTCTGAAATGCTGTCTTTGCCTGCCCTATTCTGCTCTTAATCTCTTTTGTACATCTTCCATCTGATGTTATAAGTGCCCCTAAGTATTTAAAATTATCCACTTGGTTGAGAATTTCCCCTTCTATTTCTATGTCACATTTTGGTGTCCCCATTTTCTTTGATATCACCATTGTTACTGTTTTCTTGATATTCAAGGACAGTCCTTACTGTGCACTCTCTGTTACTACACTGTCCAACAATTTTTGTAGGTCTGTTGCATTATCCGCTACCAATACTGTGTCATCTGCATAGCGTATATTGTTTATATTATATCCTCCGATTAGTATTCCTGGCTTCTCTTTGATCTCTCTCATTATTACTTCGCTATACAGGGAGAAGAGATCGGGTGACAAGACACACCCCTGTCGTACTCCTAGCTTTATCTGTTCGTAACTACCCTCTTTATTTTCCATTTTAATTGCTGCTACTGGGTTCCAGTATATATTCTTTATTATTCTTAAATCTTTCCCATAAATGTTGATATCTTCCAACATTTTAATCAGCTCATCATGTTTTACTTTATCAAATGCCTTAGTATAATTTTTTTTTTTTTTTTAGCATATCCTTTACAGGACTTAGCTGTCAACACCAGCATCTTTCAGCTGTATGTTGATCTCTTGGCAAGATTACGCTCAGTAGTTTGCCATTGCTTTCTGAGCGGCCGGCTCAGTATCCCGCAAGTCACGAGCGGGGGTCGAACCGTCTCAGCTCTCGCTCCGCTACGAGACTCTGCGTGATAAACGGGATTACAGAGAGAAAGTGTTGTAACCCCACAGCCAGAGTATGAAGCATAAATATATGTCTCTCTGTTTCTCTATTGATCTTTCTATTAGTGTTCGTAATATATATATATTGCATTGTTTGTACCCTTTCCTTCCATAAAACCATACTGTTCTTCACTAATTTCCATTTTTATTTTCTTTCTTGTTCTTCTCATTATAATTCTGAGTAGAAGCTTAGTGACATGGTTTATGAGGTTAATTGTACGAAAATCTTCGCATTCAAGTGATTCTGGTCTCTTTGGTATTGCTATAAATACAGATTTCAGCATATCGCTCGGTAAATATCCACTGTTGTAAATATCATTCAGCATTTTGGTTAATATATCTACCCCAAATTCTCCCAATACTTCTAATTCTTCTACTGTGATTTCATCTGGCCCAGCTGTTTTTCCTTTCTTCATATGTTTCGTAGCGTCTTTTCATGTACAGTGGAAATATTTTCAGAAATATAGACTATATGAAAGGAATCATCATTGGGGGACGAAACCAAAGTAATATTAGATATGCAGATCATACAGTCTTGATTGCAGACAATGAGTAAGATATGCAACATGCGATTGTTGCATACACTGAAACACTAGGATTTAAATTGAACTGTCACAAGACATGGATTATGGCGGTCACTAGGACGAAGCAAATACCACAATGTAATATAAAAGTAAATGGGAATATTCTTAAACAAGTGAATCGGTACAATTATCTCTGAACAGTCATAACATCTGATGGGAGATGCCTCGAAGAGTTTAGACCCAGAATGGCCATTGCGAGTGTAGCCTTTTACAAGATGAAAAACATACTGACCAATAAAAAGATGTCAATTGCAACAAGAAAAAGACTCTTGAGGTGCTACATAGAACCTGTACTTTAAAATGGATGTGAAGCGTGGACAAATAGCAGACAAGCTGAAAAACATCTGAAGGCTGTGGAAATGTGGTTGCTGAGGAAAATACAAAGAATACTATGGATAGACATAAAAACCAATGAAAAAGGCCTTCAAGAAACAAATGAAAATCGTAAACTGATTAGTGAAATTAGACGAAGACAGTCAACATGTTTTGGGCATGTTGTGAGAAGAAATGGATTGGAGAACTTTGTGACAACTGGCAAGGTCGAGAGGAAGAGACAAAGGGGAAGGCAGAGAAGTAAATACCTGGATGGTTAAGCCATGTGGCATGGTCGAGACAGGAACGCAGAGCTGATCCACGACTCTGGTAAAAGAGTGAGATGGCGAATCATGACTGCCCACGCTTATCGGTATGGCACATGACGGATGGATGGTGAAACATTTTCTCTAAACTATAATTTTTCCAATTCAAACAAAGTTAACAGTTTCACACAATGACCATACATAATGTGGCAACAAACGTTCCATTTTACCAATTAGATTGAAATGTGTATGTGTTTCTTTTGCGAGAGAGATATAGAGAGTAAAAGAGAGACCAAAGTGTCGTGGAACAATACAAATCGTTGAATATTGAGGAAAGTTTGGCCTCTTAGAGGCCGGACAAAAATATCTGACTCTTGTCTCGCCCAACTACCATTCAAATAATAATACATGTGATGTCATGTCGAGGATAAATTGAAGAATGCGTTATAAAATTCTCACTCAAGCAAAATAAAGGCATTAGTTTTGACTTTGGCAAAATCTTAAATTCATTACCCATTGTTTATGTAGCAAGTAACTGTCGATAAAATTTATAACAATTCTATAAACGTTTAAGATAAATAATAAAATTATTTAAATGACATAATACTTTGATTCTGCTTATAGTAATGTCCCTTGATATTACAGTTATGTTGTTATGTCCTGTTCTATTATTGTTATTATTTGTTTTCCTGTTAACGTGATATAGCTTTGGTATATTAATGTTATTTAGCATTGCTTGCTTCGATTTAAATTTCACAACTACCACTACCCCGTTCAACTTCATAGAGAAGTTATATTAGGATCCATCACTGGCTCAGATTAATAATGCCGTGATTGAGTCAGCCACAAACAGGGACAGACCACTGTCGTACTTTAGTTTGTTGTTGAAGGTCGGATTAAAATCAAAATCAAACAGAACAAACTATTTTTTTTAAACGAAGTAAATATTTGTAGCACGCTGCGAATAACGCCTTCCATGGCTACGTGTTATTCCCTGTAGCGGCTGGTCACGTGACGTGTACTACCGTCGAAAATTACGATAGAAAAAGGAGCGTTCTTGTTAAGTTTCCGGTTAGGGTTAGGAACTGCATACAGAACTAAATGTATTAAATATATATATATATATATATATATATATATATATATATATATATATATATATATATATATATATATATATATATATATATATATATATATATATAATGATTTAATTTTCAATTGGAGCCTGTGACATAATGTCCTTTTCATTCACACCAGTTGCTGCAACAGAAACAAGTAATGGAAATTCACATGCACTGCTTTACACTGGCTGGCACCATGCGCCATGTTAACATGCTTATTAATAGCCATGCCTCTTGGTGTGACACTTGGGGCCGCGTTCCTAATCTGTTCAAACATTGGTTGAGTAGAAGAGAAAAGCTTGGAATAAGGCATTGTGGGACATCTCAAAGATTCTAGGAACGCACTAAGTAGTTATCTTTCACGGGAGCAAGATGTGTTTTCTGTGAATTAAGTAAAGTACTGTGCCCCTCTCTGTGAATCAGCCAGAGATGGCCCTGGATTATATATATATATATATATATATATATATATATATATATATATATATATATATATATGTATATATATATATATATATATATATATATATATATATATATATATATATATATATATATATATAAAAGGCGATCTCCGTCTGTCTGTCTGTCTGTATGTCCATATGTCCTTTATGCGCTCGCGAACGGCCCATCCGATTGAGATGAAATTTTCTACACGTCTTCCTTTCATTCCAGCGCAGCCCACTGTCATATTTTTTTAGTGTGAAATCGGCTGCTTACCCAATATTATTTCATTTTCATTTTTCATTATAATTTCATATATCTCAGGGGACCTAACACTGTAAAAGTTATTTCAAGGGGCATAACTTTTCTGTATAACTTATAGTCATATTGTGGCATCGTTTTCAAAGATTTATAAACTCTTTGTCCATAGTTATGTACCGGCATATGAGTTATAATAAATAATGATACAATCTTTAAGGCATTTTCAAAGTTTTCATAAAAATAATGCACAATGCATAACATTGTAACTCATCTTTTTATGCTTAAGAAGTTACTGTAGTCATGCAGGTGATTAGAAAGAGTTTTCATTAAAAATAATGGATGGTGTGTGGAAGGACATTCTTTTAAGTTACTTTTTTTGTTGTATGAATTTAATGAGACGCTACCCGCCAGGAGCTGGGCGAAGCCACGCCGGGTCAGATAGATAGACAGACCCACCTTTTCGCTGCAGTTGTCTACTCCTCCTTTTCCTTCTTCTGCTGATGCTGCTGCCGCCGCTCCATTTACCCAAGTTAATTGTTGGGGAAGATGTAAAGATCTTTCAAGTGCTCTTTCTAATGCTTTTTGTAAGTTGGTCTTCGTTTATCTAAGGTTGTTCTAACTGCAACCAATAAATGATTAGACAGACAGGCAGACAGACAGACAGACAGACAGAGAGGGAGGGACAGACAGACAGACAGACAGACAGACAGACAGACAGACAGACAGACAGACAGACAGTCGGGAACGGGAACTTATATGACTACTTATATGAATTAAATGAGATGCTCGCCATCAGGGGCTGGGCGAAGCCGGGCCGGATCAGACAGACAGACAGACAGACAGACAGACAGACATATAGACAGACAGACAGACAGACAGATAGATAGTCGGGAACGGGAACGGGAGCTTATATGACTACTTATATGAATTAAATGAGATGCTCCACACCAGGAGTTGGGCGATGCCGGGCCGGGTCAGACAGACAGACAGACAGAAAGACAGACAGAAAGACAGACAGACAGACATACGGACAGACAGACAGACAGACAGACAGACAGACAGACAGACAGACAGACAGACAGACAGTCGGGATCGGGAACTTATATGACTACTTATATGAATTAAATGAGATGCTCGCCATCAGGGGCTGGGCGAAGCCGGGCCGGATCAGACAGACAGACAGACATATAGACAGACAGACAGGACAGATAGATAGTCGGGAACGGGAGCTTATATGACTACCTATATGAATTAAATGAGATGCTCCACACCAGGAGTTGGGCGATGCCGGGCCGGGTCAGACAGACAGACAGACAGAAGACAGACAAAAAGACAGACAGACAGACAGACAGACATACAGACAGGCAGACAGACAGACAGACAGACAGACAGTCGGTAACGGGAGCGAGAACTTATATGACTACTTATATGAATTAAATGAGATGCTCCCCACCAGGGACTGGGCGAAGCCGGGCCGGGTCAGCTATCTTATATATAAAAGGCGATCTCCGTCTGTCTGTCTGTCTGTCTGTCTGTCTGTCTGTCTGTATGTCCATATGTCCTTTATGCGCTCGCGAACGGCCCTCCGATTGAGATGAAATTTTCTACACGTCTTCCTTTCATTCCAGCGCAGCCCACTGTCATATTTTTTAGTGTGAAATCGGCTGCTTACCCAATATTATTTAATTTTTCATTTTTCATTATAATTTCATATATCTCAGGGGACCTAACTCTGTAAAAGTTATTTCAAGGGGCATAACTTTTCTGTATACCTTATAGTCATATTGTGGCATCGTTTTCAAAGATTTATAAACTCTTTGTCCATAGTTATGTACCGGCATATGAGTTATAATAAATAATGATACAATCTTTAAGGCATTTTCAAAGTTTTCATAAAAATAATGCACAATGCATAACATTGTAACTCATCTTTTTATGCTTAAGAAGTTACTGTAGTCATGCAGGTGATTAGAAAGAGTTTTCATTAAAAATAATGGATGGTGTGTGGAAGGACATTCTTTTAAGTTACTTTTTTTGTTGTATGAATTTAATGAGACGCTACCCGCCAGGAGCTGGGCGAAGCCACGCCGGGTCAGATAGATAGACAGACCCACCTTTTCGCTGCAGTTGTCTACTCCTCCTTTTCCTTCTTCTGCTGATGCTGCTGCCGCCGCTCCATTTACCCAAGTTAATTGTTGGGGAAGATGTAAAGATCTTTCAAGTGCTCTTTCTAATGCTTTTTGTAAGTTGGTCTTCGTTTATCTAAGGTTGTTCTAACTGCAACCAATAAATGATTAGACAGACAGGCAGACAGACAGACAGACAGACAGAGAGGGAGGGACGGACAGACATACAGACAGACAGACAGACAGACAGACAGACAGACAGACAGACAGACAGACAGACAGACAGACAGACAGACAGACAGACAGACAGACAGACAGACAGACAGACGGGAACGGGAACTTATGACTCATCTCATCTCATCTCATCTCATCATGTTCCTCTTGTACCTTGCGGTGTCGAGGTGAAGTATAAACTTCGTGAGAGTGCCCGGTTATGGGCTTCGTATATCGACATTCCCATGGATTCTGTTATTCCCTCCGTCCAAAGTTTACGTGGTCGGCCTCTTCCTCTGTTTCCATCTGGTCTGTACATCATTGCTTGTTGTGGCATGCTGTTGACTGGTAGCCTACTTGCATGGCCAAACCATTTGACTTGCTGCTTTCTAATAAAATCTAGAGCAGCTTTAACCCCCACTTTAGTCCTGATTTCTTCATTTCTGATCTTATCTCTTCTTGATACGTTGAGTATTCTTCTCAGGAACCTCATTTCTGTTGTTGTGATTTTTCTTTTCTCTTTTTCTGTCATTGTCCAGGTTTGACATTGGTAGCACAGAGTTGGTAGGAAGATTGTGTTGTAAAGTGCTTTCTTAGTAGTTATTGATACATGTTTGTTCTTTAGTATTGGTGCCATTTGTCCAATGAGTTGATTTGCCTTATTGCACCTATTTTCGATCTCGTCTTCTGATCTGCCATTTGATGATATTATACTTCCTAGGTACTTGAAGCTCTTTACTTGTTTCAAGGGATGTTCGTTTAGGTGAATTGTTGCTGTTTGTTCTTCTTTAGTTATAGTCATTACCTCTGTTTTGCTTGTGCTAATTTTCATGTTATGTTCCCTACACATTTCGTTTAGACTATTCACGTGGTCTTGTAATTCAGCTTCTGATTTTGCTATTAGTGCTTGGTCGTCCGCAAACAGGAGTTCTCTAATGGTTAGATTTGCAGATGGTTCTTCTTCTGTGTTCTCGTCATGCGGTATTCTTGCTGTCTCTGCTTGGCTGGTTTCTTTACATATGTTGTCTATATATGTTATGAACAAGAGAGGGGACAGGACACAACCTTGTCGTACTCCAGATCTTATGGTGAAGGGTTCTGAGTGTCCTCCAGTTGCTCTCACTATGCATTCACTGTTGTTGTATAAACTTCTACATAGGTTTGTTAGATGTGTACTCACTCCATATTGTTTAAGGATTTCCCACAGCTTGTTTCTATCTACCCTATCGAATGCCTTTTCTTATATGAATTAAATGAGATGCTCGCCATCAGGGACTGGGCGAAGCCGGGCCGGATCAGACAGACAGACAGACAGACAGACAGACAGACAGACAGACAGACAGTCGGGAACGGGAATGGGAGCTTATATGACTACTTATATGAATTAAATGAGATGCTCCACACCAGGAGCTGGGCGATGCCGGGCCGGGTCAGACAGACAGACAGACAGACAGACAGACAGACAGACAGACAGACAGTCGGTAACGGGAACGAGAACTTATATGACTACTTATATGAATTAAATGAGATGCTCCCCACCAGGGACTGGGCGAAGCCGGGCCGGGTCAGCTAGTGTATATATATATATATATATATATATATATATATATATATATATAATGTGTATATTCAGATGATCACGTAAAGGTAGAGCTTTATGTCTGTGGTTTCTGTGTGTTTCCCTGCACAACGAAATGCTATCTTTAAATTTGAAGAAGCCGCCGGTTTCTATCTCTGCCTGACTCCATTTTGCAATCGTTGCATTCGCTCCACTGAAATATTCAATCTTGTCTGTAATCTTCAAGTTATTGAGAAATGCATTCTCGTGCACTAAAATCATATGCTGTAAGAGGAAGCTGTCTGGGCATTTCCATGCTTTTCTTAACATGAAAACTCCTAGCCCCTTTATTCTTCTAAGGGCCTAGTTGGAAAAAACAAAACAATGCTGTCTGCATGCAGACAATCGCTTTCTTTCTGATATGCAGCAAATCTTAGGCACACACAAGGAGTGAGAGAAGGACAGAGTGTTTCATTCTCCTCATCTATCTCTATTTGTGCGTGGCGTTGGATGAGATATATGCTGCACGACTGGCAGAATTAGTGTTCAGATCCAGCTGAAATTATCACGCTGTGGTAATATTTTGTTCACAGTTGCCTTGGTGACTGCATACAATCCATTGCATCCATGGCGAAACTGACGTCAATTTATCTGACCAGACTAGGGACACAAACCCTTGTCCCCAGCTTAAGCTGAAGGGACAAAACACATATGCATTCAATCTTCGGTATGAGAGAGAACTATGTGCTCTGTCATTCTCATATCTATGTATACATGTTGTGGTTCATGAATGATAGCCAGCGTGAATTTCCTTGTGTGAACATTTCGCCTGCATTCTTAATGTATTTGTTTCATGAACATAACAATTGCTATCTCAAATGCGAGATATTCATTATATGCTAATTAATGAACTGTAACTTCTAACCATTATGGGGGAAAATCGTTCAGAATATAATACCCCAGCTGGAAGAATAGGAGAAGAGATGAGAGGAAAGTAAGAAGCACTCGAGAATCGAACATAAACTATAAACAGGCAACAAAACAATCTGGTACCGCCCTGACTAGAAATATGAGCATTAACAGTCGATCATGCCATCACAGCTGTCATTCTGTATCATCACTGTCTAGGTTCTGGCCTTGATGAAGATGTCTGCTCATTTATTTCTCTGCCAGCCTTCTAAAGCCTGTCGTTCTCTGATATCTACTTTTGTTCAGTTTATAAATAAAGTCACATATATAGTTCATGCTATGGTGATTGTAAGTTCTCTTTCAGTTATGAATGTAGTGAAAGATTCTCCTGAATGCTTTGTTTGAGGTTTTACAGCCTGTTTTTGCTGAAGATAATGGAATTGGTAAAGTCACACCAGGCTGAGTTACCACAAAAGAGCCTTTCAGAACTGCTCAAGGGACAACCAGACATTGTGATGACTGTTCCAGCACTCAGACAACTGGGTTGAGTTTTTCCATATACGTCTCAGAAAAATCAGTTTGATGCTGCAATAACCAATAAATACCACTTCTACTCTATCAGAGATCGATGAGGGCACAACAATTTTTGGCAGTATACAGAAACACGTCCTGTCCCTACGAAATATTGAACCAAGTGCCCCAATTGAGCGGCCTAGCTATCCCAAGAGGCAATGTGTGACGCGATCCAGTCCCTCTTAGGCCAATCTGCTTATCGCATTGGGACGCTGCCCTGGTTCATTTTGCTTTGACATGTCTAATATTAAAGATGACACATACATGCATGCAAATTTCCAATTGTGTGTTCTTGCCGCGAACTAGTGGAGATTGAATCCATCACGTTACACCTGAAAACCATAGTTGAAGTCAACAAAGCCACCCAGCAACTTTCCAGCTCTAAGGTGCGTGGTCTTGACTCCATCCCAGATATACAAGGCAGGTCGACCGGTTCTAATAAAGCAGCATCACCACGTCTTTACAAATATATGGGTGAAAGAGGCCATGCCACAAGATTTCAAGGACGCGTCAATAGTCCACATTTACATACGTAAAGGAACCCGCCAATCCTGCCACAACCATCGAGGCATCACCTTGCTCTCAATTGCAGGGAAGATACTCGCCTTAATACTTCTTAATCGCCTCACAGCCCATCTCGATCAAGGTCTTCTTCATGAGTGTCAATGTGGCTTCAGAAAAGAACGAGGAACTGTTGACATGATTTTCGCTGCAAAGAAGCTGCAAGAGAAATGTCAGGAACAGAACTCCGAAATGTTCTCCACTTTCATTGACCTTACCAAGGCTTTTGATATAGTCCGCAAAGAAGGATGGTGGAAGATTATGGCGACATATGGGTGTCCAAGAATGTTTGTCCAAATAGTGCGGCTGTTTCATGATGGTATGCAGATAAGAGTACAGGAAAATAGCGAACTGTCTGAGCCCTTTCCTGTCACCAATGGAGTGAAGCAAGGATGTGTCCTGGCACCAACACTGTTCAGCCTCATGTTTTCAGCTATGCTGACGAATGCCTTCGAGAACAACAACATTGGAATAGGCATAAAGTACCGCATGGGTGGAAAGTTGTTCAATCTCAGAAGGCTGTATGCTAACTCCAAAACTAACAGCAACACCGTCAGAGAGCTCCTGTTTTCTGATGATTGCGCTCTATATGCCAACTCAGAGGCAGACATGCAACACAATGTCTCAGCTTTCTCATATGCCTATGCCAACATTGGGCTCAATATCAACTTGGAGAAGACCGTGGTTATGTACCAGCCAGCTCCAGGGAATAATCACACCGTACCGAGTATCAAAGTGAATTCTCATAGACTAAGTGTTGTGGACAAATCCACCTATCTTGGTAACACTGCGTCACAAGCTGCCACAATTGATGACGAAGTGAATGCAAGAATCTCTGAAGGCCAGCACGGCCTTTAGCAGATTGTACGAGAATGTATGGGACAGAAATCGAATAAGCCTGCAAACAAAGCTGAAAGTCTACAAAGCAGTTATATTATCCACACTGCTATATGCTTGTGAAACCTGGAATGTTTATCAGCGCCACGCTAAGAAATTAAGCCACTTTCACACAGTCTGCATTAGGAAGCTACTGAAGATTAAATGGCAAGACAAGATCAAAGACACTGAAGTCCTTGAAAAAGCGTCCATGCCCAGCGTCCATACTCTACTAATGAAGAATCAGATTCGCTGGGCTGGTCACTTAGCTCGCATGCCAGATCACAGGCGCCCTAAGCGGATTTTTTTACAGCTAGCTTTATTGTAGTTAACGCTCTTAATGCGGCCAGAGGAAACGCTTTAAAGATACTGTGACAATCTCACTGAAAGCTTTTGGAATTCATTATGACACTTGGGAGACTGCTGCCAAAAACCGAAATTCGTGGCGTACATCATTACGCAAGGGTGCAGTCACTTGTGAAGTATCCAGGACTACACGAGCTGTGAAGAAAAGGCTGGACAGAAAAACCACTGCAGGAGATCCTCCTCCTGGAACGTCAAGCAATCTTTGCTCACATTGTCAAAGAAAATTTCGAGCCAAAATAGGCCTTATCAGCCACCTTAGAACTCACTTCTCCATACTTTGAAACCCACTGGATGAAATGAATGTTCATCATCATTCTTGATGGACAAACAATCATTAAGAGAGGTATGAGACAGGGATGCGTAATGTCTCCAGATCTATTTTTCCATGTCATGTATAGTGAAAATATTTTCAGAAATATAGACTTTATGAAAGGATTCATCATTCGGGGACGAAACTAAATTAACATTAGATATGCAGATCATACAGTCTTGATTGCAGACAATGAGCAAGATTTGCAACATTTAGTAGATACGATTGTTGCATACACTGAATACCTAGGATTAGAATTGAAGTGTCACAAGACACAGATTATGGTCGTCACTTGGACGAAGGAAATACCACAATGTAATATAAAAGTAAATGGGAATATTCTTAAACAAGTGAATCGGCACAATTATCTCGGAACAGTCATAACATCTGATTGGGGATTCCTGGAAGAGATTAGAACCAGAATCGCCCTGGCGAATGTAGCCTTTTGCAAGATGAAAGACATACTGACCAATATAAAGATGTCAATTGCAACGAGAAAATGAGTGTTGAGGTGCTACATAGAACCTGTTCTTTTGTATGGATGTGAAGCTTGGACAATGAGCAGACAAGCTGAAAAACATCTGATGGCTGTGGAAATGTTGTTTCTGAGGAAAATACAATGAATACTATGGACAGACAGAAAAACCAGTGAAAAAGACCTTTCAAGAAACAAATGAAAATCGTAAACTGATTAGAGAAATTAGACGTAGACGGTGAAAATTTTTTGAGCACGTTGTGAGAAGAAATGGATTGGAAACCTTTATGATAAATGGCAAGATTGAGAGGAAGAGACCAAGGAGAAGGCAGAGAAGTAAATACATGAATGGTTAAGCCATGTGGCATGGTCTCCACGACTCTGATGAAAGAGTGAGATGGCGAATTATGACTGCCCACGCTTATCGGTATGGCACATGATGGTTGGTGACAATTTTATTAAAAACTATAATTTTTCAAATTTAAACAAAGTTAACAGTTCCACACAATGACTATACATAAATGTGGTAACAAGCGTTCTATTTTACCAATTATATTGAAATAGGTATGTGTGTCTTCTGCGGGAGAGATATAGAGTACAAAGAGAGACCAAAGTGTCGTGAAACAATACACATAGCTGAATATTGAGGAAAGTTTGGCTTCTTAGAGGCCGGACAATAATATTCTACTCTACTCACAACTCACTACCATTGAAAGAATAATACATATGATGTTGTGTCGAGGATAAACTGAAGAATGCGTTATAAAATTCTCACTCATGTAAAATAAAGGCATTAGTTCTGACTTTGACAAAATCATAAATTTATTACCCATTGTTTGTATAGCAAATAACTGTCGATAAAATTTACAGCTACTCTATAAACGTTTAAGATAAATACTAGAATTATTTAAATGACATAATACATTTATTCTGCTTATAATAATGTCCCTTGAAATAACAGTTATGTTGTTATGTCCCGTTCTATTATTGTTATTTGTTTTCCTTTTAATGTGATAAAGCTTTGGTATATTAATGTTATTTAGTATTGCTTGCTTCTATTTAAATTTCACAATTACCACTACCCCGTTCAACTTCAAAGAGAAGTTATATTAGGGTCCATCACTGGCTCAGATTAATAATCCCCGTGACTGAGTCAGCCACACACAGCGGCTGACCACTGTTGTACCTTAGTTTGTTGTTGAAGATCGGATTTAAATCGAAGTCAAACAGAACAAACTATTTTTTTTTAAACGAAGTGATTATTTGCAGCGCGCTGCGAATAACGCCTTCCATAGCTACGCGTTATTCACAGTCGTGGTTGGTCACGTGAGGTGTACTACCGTCGAAAATGTTCGAAAATTGCGATAGAAAAAGGAGCGTTCTTTTCAAGTTTCGGGTTAGAGCAGTGTTTCCCAACCTTTTTTGTGCCATGCCCCACTTAAGCCTTTCTAAAATTCATATTGCCCCCCTCCCCTGCCCCACGCCCCCCCCCCCCTCAACATATACATTATTTTTAATATTCAAAAATTGAAATGTTCACTAAAGAAACTTGAATGATAGGTTTTAGGAAGAAATCACTAGGTAATTATTGAGCAAACACAGTAAGTAAATTTTCAAAACATATAATGGAGAACTGAAATTCAAGTACAAAATAATTTTAATGAAAGATTTTTCTATATTATTTTAATTATTAGTAATTATTTATTATTTAAATTTAGTGAGATCCTTGCGCTTGATGCTTGCTGCAAAGAGATCTTATGTCAGGTTCCAATTTAGTTAACTTCAGTCTCAAGTCTCCCCGTTTTGTTATATTCAGCCGATTTCTTCCATTTTCGAATTGCCCCCCTTAACAGTCAAATTGCCCCCCTGTGGGGCGTGGACCCCACGTTGGGAAACACTGGGTTAGAGTTAGGGTTAGGAACTGAATGTGTGTGTGTGTGTGTGTGTGTGTGTGTGTGTTTGTGTGTGTGTGTGTGTCCATTGGCACCTTGCCGTCTTCACAGACGATAGTTTGTGCTTCAAAAAGCATAATAACTTTTACCCATGGCGGTAGCGAATGTGACTGATAAGGCCAATTCGCGCTGTAAATGTTCGTTCATAGTGGGTGCATGTGAACACGTAAACATTTCCACCATCGTGCACTATCTTACGTCTCACACGCTCGGTGTGTGACTTATCTGCAATTATTTTCTCCTTTGTCTTTATTCGATTTCTGATGTTTGCCCTCCATGCAACACGTTCAGCGGCGACTTGCTCCCAATGTGCATTATCAATGCCTGTATCAGTCATGTCCCGCTTATACACATCTTTGTATCGTATTAGAGGCCGACCCTGAGATCTCTTACCCATCTGTAATTCACCAAAAAAGATGTCCTTTGTTATTCTACCATCATCCATCCTCCTAATGTGTCCTATCCATCCAAGTCTATGTAAAGTGAGCATAGAACACACCGTCACACAACCTGATCTTTCCAATACATCAGTATTTGTGATTTGGCTTGCCACTTAATACCAAGTATTCTTTGCAGACACCGCATATTTTTGTGATTTTGTTTTGGACCATGTGCAGTATTATATTTGTACTGTATGTTCTGAATCTGTATGTTGCTGCATTCCTGCAAGCCCACACCAAGTACCTGTAATCTGCCAGTGTAGTCAACAGTTTTGTTTGGTTCTTTCTGTAGTTTTGGGTATGGTGTTTAAAACTATTGCCTTGTACGTGTCTGTCTTCGTTTTGGTAAATATCTCAATTAGTTGTCATAAAGTGTCTACTGCGGTCTTGACTGTTTGGCATGCATAGTATATATGGTCTTCTGTTTCCTGTATGTTTTGTCTGCACAGTTGACAGGGTGCTATTCATTTGGACTTGTGTGCTTGTCTTTCTGTAGTGGGTGTCATGTTGAAAATCAAGCGGTAAGTAATCTCCATGGCCTTGGGAGCTATGTGTGGTTTTTGGAGATTAGCAAATGTACATTGTAGTCTTGTATGTAATGTATTTTCCTCTTTTAATTCGAAATTGTAGTGGGGGTGCTTGTTGTTTAACCAGGTATTTGTAGATTTGGTGTGTTGTCTAACGTATTAAGTGCTCACTCCTTCAGAGTGCGTGTTTACATTTCTTGCAGAACACTGATAAAGTTCCAAAATAGTGTGATGTATTGCGTTGTATTCTCCTAAGGTGTTGCAGTCTCATTTCTATATAGTAGAGCTGAAGTGGGTGTTGTTCTGGGTGATAAAGATGTGCCATATGTGTTGGATTCTCAGCGCTTGGATCTTTGTGTGTATGTCATGCTGTGCTATTCCCCCTTGTTTCTTGTCCTGTATGAGTGTCTTATGCTGTCGGCAGTAAATTGTGCTGCCAAAGATGAAATGTCCGATGTATTTGTTTATTTCTGTGATTGTCTGTTTTGGAGGGTCAAGTACTGTAACTAAATATGTAATTTTGGTAATAATGAATGTATTGACAATCATGCTCCTACTAAATATTGGAAATATCTTGTACTTGTATCTGTGGAGTATGTCTATGACTACAGAATGGTATATAAAAACTAATAACCTCGACCCAAATGAATAGTGAAAATGACAACTTATATCTTAACATAGCAAAAATAAAGATAATGCACACAGATAAAACTAATATGGAGAAAGAAATATATGTTACTGGGAAAAATTGGAGGTAGTGGAAAATTGTGAATGTCTTGGGTCATTAACTTACCAACAATGATGACACAATGAAAGAAATTAAAAGACGAATATCTATTGCTCTTCAAAGACTAAAACTGTCTGCTGCACAAATCGGTCGCAGCTAAGTTTCGAACGCCTGGTAAGCGGCTCACGAACCGCGTTCGCAAGCCTTTGGCCATGGAGACTGGCATCCTTTCTTGTACCTAAACCATAAATCCCCACTACATCCTCCATGTTTCCCTTTCATACTTTTTCATTAAAATCTCCTAGTATTATTTTTATTTTTTATGATTTAATTTTAGACATCTCCTTTTCTACTCTATAGCAAAAATGTTGTATTTCTTCATCACTACTACTTGTTGTTGGTGCGAATACACCTATATACATATATTTACGAGAAAACTATCAAGGAAACTGGTTGATATATTGATTAGAAAACTGTCGAGGAAAGAATATTAGAATATTGATCAGAAAAGCACCAAGGGGGGAAATCGATAGGTCTGATCATTAAGAAGCCGGCGCTGTGGCCTAGAGACAGCGAACGCGTTTCACAATTCCCCGAAACACCGAGTCGAGGGTTTGGAATGAGCGGCAGTCGACATGGAAACAGACAATATTGCGTTAATTTCGATTGCATGAGTGTCTGTCCCTAGGAAAGGAATTGCAAACTACTGAACATGAACATTGTCAACTAAATCACAAACAGCCGCACGCGCTGGGTTTGATTGCTACGTCCTGTAAACGCCATGCAACTAACTTGTTCTTCAATCATTAGGAAAACTAGCACGTGCTATGTTCTTATCACTGCAGATATACGGCTGGTATGCCGTGGCAAGGCTTTCGTTCATTGGACGGATCAAACAATGAGGGGACCAGGGGAGATCAGGTTCAAGGAGATACGACACCACTCGGCAACCGAGGAGTACTTCGACATCTCCAAGTCGCTGCTAAGCCACGGTAAGATCGGTTGTATTTGTTCAGTGAATCTCAGTCTTGTTTCACTGTGGTTTGTATTTGTTCAGTGAATCTCAGTCTTGTTTCACTGTGGGTTGTATTTGTTCAGTGAATCTCAGTCTTGTTTCACTGTGGGTGAAATTTGTTCAGTGAATCTCAGTCTTGCTTCATTGTGTGTTGTATTTGTTCAGTGAATCTCAGTCTTGCTTCACTGTGTGTTGTATTTGTTCAGTGAATCTCAGTCTTGCTTCACTGTGTGTTGTATTTGTTCAGTGAATCTCAGTCTTGCTTCACTGTGTGTTGTATTTGTTCAGTGAATCTCAGTCTTATTTCGCTGTGGTTTGTATTTGTTCAACGAGTCTCAGCCTTGTTTCACTGTCGGTTATATTTGTTCAGTGGATCTCAGTCTTGCTTCACTGTGTGTTGTATTTGTTCAGTGAATCTCAGTCTTGTTTCACTGTGTGTTGTATTTGTTCAGTGAATCTCAGTCTTGTTTCACTGTGTGTTGTATTTGTTCAGTGAATCTCAGTCTTGCTTCACTGTGTGTTGTATTTGTTCAGTGAATCTCAGTCTTGTCTCACTGTGGGTTGTATTTGTTCTGTGATTCTCAGTCATATTTCACTGTCGGTTGTATTTGTTCTGTGATTCTCTGTCTTGTTGCACTGATGTATCACCCGACAGCTGAATAGATCGCCATCTCCTGGTTGCTCTGAAGTCTGGGTTAGACCTGTTGTGTTTGAGCAGTGGTTCTGACATATTTTTCTGAAAGGACAGGTCTGGTTCAAAGTTGCTAGGGCCACGCACAACTTTGATCAGAAAGACCTATATAAAAGTCACCCTCTTAGGTGTTCATTACAAATAACATGGAGGAAACGCAAATGTTGAAGCATAATGCAATATTACAGCATGTGCAGAAAAGTGAAGAAGAAAATCTTGTTCTCTCCTCCTCCCCCTCCTCCTCCTCCTCCTCCTCCTCCTCCTCCTCCTCCTTTTCTTATTTTTTAAATCGTTGTCTTGAAAACACTTAACTCACAAAAAGAATATTCGCTCTTTCGAAGATGACATTCCACGTTCTTTGGGCATGTAATGAGAATCATAAAACTGGAGTATGTCGTTACAATGGGAAAGCTCGACGGGAAGAAAGTCAGGTGGAGACCAAGAGAGAAGATTCTGGACAACTTGACTTCGTGCACTGTTTAACATTCGTATCAGATATGATTGGCAGCACACAGTTTATGGTCAGTTTCTGACCAGTTCTTGAGTGTTGATGATATTGCTGTACAGTGTGACTGATGCGAAGGCGGGAGATTGTAATGATATAGTTTACGAGAATTATGTTGAGAATATCGCGGAAAGAGAAGAATACAAATGACGGGGTATTAACAGTTGCACGCATTACGAGACAACTCACTAAAGCCGTCAAAACTTTTAAAAAAGCCGTCACTAAAAACGTCATTTATTCGTCTACCGTTCACTTCACAGAGGTCGGCGGTCTCTCTACACGGACTTCATTTATTCGTCTACCGTTCACTTCACAGAGGTCGGTGCTCTCTCTCTACACGGACTTCATTTATTCGTCTACCGTTCATTTCACAGAGGTCGGTGGTCTCTCTACACGGACTTCATTTATTCGTCTACCGTTCACTTCACAGAGGTCGGTGGTCTCTCTACACGGACTTCATTTATTCGTCTACCGTTCACTTCACAGAGGTCGGTGCTCTCTCTACACGGACTTCACTTATTCGTCTACCGTTCACTTCACAGAGGTCGGTGCTCTCTCTACACGGACTTCACTTATTCGTCTACCGTTCACTTCACAGAGGTCGGCGGTCTCTCTACACGGACTTCATTTATTCGTCTACCGTTCACTTCACTTTTGATTCAACGGGCAAGACGGCGTTTACCTGCAAAGCGTTGTGGAACGTAATGAGCACGGCAAGGCACGTAGAGCGCCCTGGTCATCCACTGCACCTGTATTCGTCTCCAATCGTCTCGACTTGTCTTGCTACTGGACTCAGATGGACTCAGGCGAGAGAGTGAGGTCGACGAATTGCGCAACTCTTCCTCACTTTAATCCAAGTCATCGCGCAAGTCATTCTTCATCCAACGTCACATATCACCTTCAAGCCCTGTGGCGATGGGCGAGCGGCAAAGCGGCAGGCGTGGGTACGCTGGCAGCCGTAGTCGCAGACCTGCACACAGGCGGCTCAGGCCATATGGTCGTCTTCTACTGACCGGAGCAGCAGTGGGATTCGGCAGCCCCCTGAGCGACTGAGCAGCCCTCTATAGGAACACACTGCTCACCTCCATAGCATGAGGAAGGGGCTAGAAAAGGTGCCCTAAACATTGTCTGCTTCATCACTACCTAACCAGCTAGCCGCGGTTGGTGGGTACCCTAAACTGCGGTCGACATACAAAGAAAGATAAAACAAGCAAAGCTAAAAGAGTAAACCATATTCCCTTAACAATTGGAACTTGGAATGTACGCACCCTACTTGACAGAGACGGCGCGTCAGGTCCAGAGAGACGAACAGCACTGATTGGGAGAGAGCTGGGCAGGTACAACATCGACATTGCAGCCTTGAGCGAGACACGACTTGCAGAAGAAGGCCAAATCTGTGAAATTGGTGCCGGCTACACATTTTTCTGGAGTGGAAGGAAAAGCGAGGAAAGACGCCAATCCGGTGTGGGATTTGCCATTAAGTCGGCCCTGGTCGGCAAATTAGCTGGATTTCCAAAGGCTGTAAACGACAGGCTCATGACCATGAAGTTGCCTCTGCTGAATGGAAGGAAGCACGCAACCATTGTGAGTGTCTACGCACCAACTATGACCAACGAAGATGATGTCAAGAATAAGTTCTATGAGGACCTGCACAATGTATTAACATCTGTTCCCAAAGGAGACAAACTTATACTCCTTGGGGATTTCAATGCCAGAGTAGGCACGGACACCACCTCTTGGAGTGGCATTATTGGAAAGCATGGAGTCGGAAATTGTAACACCAATGGACTCCGCCTCCTTCAGACATGTGCCGAACATGATCTCCTGATTACGAACACAATTTTCCGTCTCCCCATGAGAAATAGGACATCGTGGATGCACCCTCGCTCGAAACACTGGCACCTCATTGACTATGTAATCGTCAGGAGGAGTGACAGACAAGACGTTCGAGTGACAAAATCCATGTGTGGTGCCGAATGTTGGACAGACCATCGTCTCATTGTCTCGAAAATGAACATCCACATCAGGCCACCACGGCGTCCTCAAGGGGCAAAAATGCAAACAAAGCTAAATGTCACCCGCCTAAACAGCAAGAAAATGCAGCAGTCGTTTGAAAATATGCTGGAAGACCGCCTCAAGCCCAATGCTGAAGCAAAACAGGATACAGAAACAGAATGGAGAGCCCTAAAGGACACGATTTACAACACTGCTATGGAAATCCTGGGTCCAGCCCCCCGAAAGCATAAAGACTGGTTTGATGAAAATTCCGAAGACATCAACCAATTGCTGGCCGAGAAACATCTTCTCCTCAAGGCACATTTGAATGACCCAAAGTCAACATAAAAAAAAGATGCTTTCAAGAACATTCAGAGAGTAGTGCAGCAGAAACTTCGGCACATGCGGGACTCCTGGCTGAGCAGCAAAGCTGATGAAATTCAGGGCTTTGCTGACAGACACGATATGAAAAACTTCTACGACTCACTGAAAGCGGTCTATGGTCCTTCATCACCAGGCATAGTTCCCCTCCTCAGTGCAGACGGGGGAACATTGGTCACCGATAAGAAAGAAATCCTCCAATGCTGGGCAGAGCATTTCAGCAAACTCTTAAATGCAACTTCCTTCTTCGATGATGAAACCATCAATTGCCTTCCTCAAGTTCCCACCAATGAGACTCTTGATGACCTGCCAACCATAGTGGAAATAAACAAAGCCATCCAGCAACTCTCCAGCGGCAAGGCACCTGGTCCTGACTCCATCCCAGCAGAGATATACAAGGCAGGTGGGCCGGTCCTAACAGAGCAGCTTCACCGAGTCTTCACAAACATATGGATGAACGAGACCATGCCACAAGATTTTAAGGACGCGTCAATAGTCCACCTTTACAACCGTAAAGGAAACAGCCAATCATGTGACAACCTCCGAGGCATCTCTTTGCTCTCAGTTGCAGGGAAGATACTCGCCAGAATTCTTCTCAATCGCCTCACGGCCCATCTCAATCAAGGTCTTCTTCCTGAGAGTCAATGTGGCTTCAGAAAAGAACGTGGAACTGTTGACATGATTTTCGCTGCAAGGCAGCTGCAAGAGAAATGTCAGGAACAGAACTGCGAAATGTTCTCCACTTTCATTGACCTTACCAAGGCTTTTGATACAGTCAGCAGAGAAGGACTGTGGAAGATTATGGCAAAATATGGCTGTCCACGAAAGTTTGTCCAAATAGTGCGGCTATTTCATGACGGCATGCAGGCAAGAGTACAGGAAAATGGTGAGCTGTCTGAACCCTTTCCTGTCACCAATGGAGTGAAGCAAGGATGTGTCCTGGCACCAACACTGTTCAGCCTCATGTTTTCAGCCATGTTGATGAATGCCTTCGAGAACGACGACATTGGAATAGACATCAACTACCGTATGGATGGAAAGTTATTCAATCTCAGAAGGCTGAAAGCTAAAACCAAAATTAACAGTGGCACCGTCAGAGAGCTCCTGTTTGCTGATGATTGCGCTCTATACGCCAACTCAGAGGCGGACATGCAACATAATGTTTCAGCTTTCTCACATGCCTGTGCCAACTTTGGGCTCAATATCAACTTGGAGAAGACTGTAGTTATGTACCAGCCAGCTCCAGGGAATAATCACACTGTGCCGAATATCAAAGTGAATGATCATAGACTAAGTGTTGTGGACAAATTTACCTATCTTGGCAGCACCGTGTCACAAGCTGCCACAATCGATGACGAAGTGAATGCAAGAATCTCCAAGGCCAGTGCAGCCTTTGGCAGACTGTACAAGAATGTATGGGACAGAACTGGAATAAGCCTGCAAACAAAGCTAAAAGTCTACAAAGCAGTTGTATTATCCACACTGCTATATGCTTGTGAAACCTGGACTGTTTATCAGCGACACGCTAGGAAATTAAACCACTTCCACACAGTCTGCCTAAGGAAGCTACTGAAGATTAAATGGCAAGACAAGATTCCAGACACTGAAGTCCTAGAAAGAGCATCCATACCCAGTATCCACACTCTACTGATGAAGAATCAGATTCGCTGGGCTGGTCACTTGACTCGCATGCCAGATCACAGGCTCCCTAAACGAATTTTTTACAGCGAACTGCGTTGTGGTAAACGCTCCCAAGGTGGCCAGAGGAAACGTTTTAAAGACACTCTGAAAATTTCACTGAATGCTTTTGGAATTCATCATGACACCTGGGAGGCTGCAGCCAGAGACCGAAATTCGTGGCGTGCATCATTGCGCAAAGGTGCAGTTATATGTGAGGCAACCAGGACTGCAAGAGCTGTGAAGAAAAGGCAGGACAGAAAAACCACTGCAGGAAATCCTCCTCCAGAGACGTCAAGCATTCTTTGTCCACATTGTCAAAGAACATTTCGAGCCAAAATAGGCCTTATCAGCCATCTTAGAACCCACGGCTCCACACCTTCAACCCCACTGGATGAAATGAATCGTCATCATCATTCTTGATGGACAAACAACAACATATGAACGGTAGACGAATAAATGAAGTCCGTGTAGAGAGACCGCCGACCTCTGTGAAGTGAACGGTAGACGAATAAATGAAGTCCGTGTAGAGAGAGCACCGACCTCTGTGAAGTGAACGGTAGACGAATAAATGAAGTCCGTGTAGAGAGACTGACAACCGGGAGGTGAACGTCCAGACTTGCCAGTTGTGGCCTCCTGGTCTCAGGAATGTTAATGAACAAAGTAGCAAAAGGACACATGGAATTTAGGTATCATTTCAACAGAAAAGGCAGTTTGATAGGAAATTAGCCTTATGTAAAACAATATTAGACAAGAGAGGCAGAGGACGACGTGGAAAGTTGTGTATGAAAAGTGTAAACAGATGGGCACCAAATAATAATATAAGCATCATCATCTGTATTAAACACTTGCTTGCCGACCAGGAGTTAACGGGTTCGATCCGCGGCTGGGTGAATTCGGATTTTTTAAAAATTACCTGGGCTCCCAAGTAGACCTAGCCTAAAATTGGTACCAAGAATGTCTTCCGAAGTAAAGGCGATATACCTGATACTGATCACATCACCCAGCGTACGTCGGGTGGTTTGTAGAAGTATCGGTCTAGCGTCGTATGCCCGATGCGAGTTCAGGCTATTAGAAGTATCGGTCTAACGTCGTATGTCCGATGCGAGTTCAGGCTATTAGAAGTATCGGTCTAGCGTCGTATGTCCGATGCGAGTTCAGGCTATTAGAAGTATCGGTCTAACGTCGTATGTCCGATGCGAGTTCAGGCTATTAGAAGTATCGGTCTAGCGTCGTATGTCCGATGCGAGTTCAGGCTATTAGAAGTATCGGTCTAGCGTCGTATGCCCGTTGCGAGTTCAGGCTATTAGAAGTATCGGTCTAGCGTCGTATGTCCGATGCGCCTTCAGGCTTGTAGAAGTATCGGTCTAGCGTCGTATGTCCGATGCGCCTTCAGGCTTGTAGAAGTATCGGTCTAGCGTCGTATGTCCGATGCGGCTTCAGGCTATTAGAAGTATCGGTCTAGCGTCGTATGTCCGATGCGCCTTCAGGCTTGTAGAAGTATCGGTCTAGCGTCGTATGCCCGATGCGGCTTCAGGCTATTAGAAGTATCGGTCTAGCGTCGTATGTCCGATGCGAGTTCAGGTTATTAGAAGTATCGGTCTAGCGTCGTATGTCCGATGCGAGTTCAGGTTATTAATAGTATCGGTCTAGCGTCGTATGTCCGATGCGAGTTCAGGTTATTAGAAGTATCGGTCTAGCGTCGTATGTCCGATGCGAGTTCAGGTTATTAGAAGTATCGGTCTAGCGTCGTATGTCCGATGCGCCTTCAGGCTTGTAGAAGTATCGGTCTAGCGTCATATGTCCGATGAGACCTTAAGGCTGGTAAATGGGTCCTTTTACTTATTGAGAGTCTCCGTGGCGAAGTGGTTACACAGCCTATCTCGTGCTCCCAAGGTCGTGGGTTTAATTTTAGGCAGCGTCATATGGTTCACGAGTGCAATTTTTTCAGAGACTCCTGGGAGTCGTCGCTGGAGCTACGGATTTCGTGGTTTATGCAACACATTCAACAGGCCTTATGCAGTTTAAAAAAACAGTTAGTTACATATCTTGTACAGGACATTGCAGTCAATCCCAGCATTGTTTGGTTGTTTGTGATGTCTAGGCGAGTTTACCTTCAGTAGTTATATGAGATAAAACCTGGTGCAATAAAGTCGATCCCCGTGACTTTTAACCTCTTTTGACTTACTTACTCATCATCATTATCATCATCATCATCATCATCATTATCATCATCATCATCATCATCATCATTATCATCAGCATCATCATCATCCTCATCATCAGTATCTTCAGCATCATCATTATCATCATCATCAGCAGCATTATCATCATTATCATCATCATAATCATCAGGTGCCTTTCCGGTTGGTGTAGGCTGGTGTGGATGACTGTCCACAGATCTCGGTCCTTGTTGTTCTGGAAAACTGCTGATGGTATTCCTCCATGCCACCGTCTCTGTCCATCCAGCTTCATTTCTCTTGGTCTGCCTCTTCCTCTCTTCTCATCACATGACCGAAGAAAGCTGTTTGTCTCTTTCTTATTGTTGTATATAATGATCTAATTTCATTAGCCTGTTTCAGGCAGATGTTGTTTGTTACTTTGGCAGTCCAAGTAATTCGCAACATTCGTCTCAGAAACCACATCTCTGTAGTTTCTAAACTCTGCTTAATCTGTTCATTTACATTCCAAGATTCACTGCCATACAGCAAAACTGGTTCTATATAGCATTTCAGCACTCTCTTTCTTACATTCAGTGATCATGCCTTATTGCATAAGATACTTCTTATTTTCTGAAATGCTTCATTAAAATATCAGATAATAAAGAGAAAGGTGGGGAGTCATGATCGCCCATGTCTGCCCCAGACCAGGCATCTAAAAGATGCTCCCAGTAAAATACGCTAGAGCTAATTATTATTGCTTAATTAAAATACAACTCACAAGAGGAATGGAGAAATTAAAAACGAGACGAAACATCCACACACGCAATACATTTATTACATGTTTCACCTGTTACGTAGGAGTTTCAATTTTTTTTTATTTTCACATAACGTTAATAATCATTTTGCCTCGGGAGATACTTTGGGCATGTGTTTGTAACAGCCCGTTAATTTAATTTTACATCATTAGACTTGAAATTGTAATTGGCAGACATATTACCTGGCATGCTATTACATTCTGGAATGTTCTCTCGCCATTTCCCGCCATTTTCCTTCACCAAACCTGTCTTAAGTAAGGAAAGTTCACCCACATTAATGTTTTAATTATATAAATACCTGTTCACATTTACCATATTTCAATGACATTATTAAATTTATTTGATGGCAGTAAATGATGATACAGTTAATAAATTTACAGTTAATGATCCTTCTCAAATGGGAATTTCCCAAAGGTTGTGGGTGCCTGCTGCTGCGATAGAAGATGGTAGATGTGGCCGCAAGATTAAAAGACAGTTATGCATTTAGATAATTTAATGCGATGTGCAATGTTTTAACTCTTCTTTACAGCAACATATACGCCGGGAACATGTTTTAACTCCTATTTGCAGCAACATATATGTGCAGAGCAACATATTTTACTCTAATTTACAGCAACACATATGCCGCTCATGTGCTACCGCGACCCCAGTGAGGAAGACAAGAACAGTAACAATGTAGGCCTCCTGAACATGTCGTAAAAGGCGACTATTGAGGGTTGCTCTGAGACAGGTTATCTTGCTCTTTTAAAAAAAAAAATTACTAGCAACATCCAACCAACCATTATCTGGTAACAGAGGGTGTGACATGCGTGATTGTGAGATTATATTCCACTAGGAGTCAGAGGTTCAAAAGAAGAAGAAACATAAGAAAAGATATATGCATAGCAACATACACAGACATATACTGTACAATGTTGTAAACCACGTTAGAGAGAAGGGCGGAAGGCAAACCCGGGAAAGCGAATTTAAAAGTTAATTTCCTGTCCTTTACAGGACGTTACAACCAACCTCATCATCTGTAGGCTGTTTGTGATGTACTTGGCAAATTTTAGTTGTGTAGTTTGCCATTATTTTCTGAACGGCCGAGGTCTTATACCATAGAAATCAACGCAAAGTAGTCTGCTTCCAAATCCGCCGGCTCATTTCGAACCTTCGACTCAGTATGTGGGGAAATATGAAACTGCGCGTCTCAATATCCCCTAAGCCATAGACACATGTTTATGGTTGGGTCTATCAATCATTTCTCTATCCGAATGAGGTATTTCTATTACGCACATTCCACTTTTTACTGAGTGTTAGTTGTGAATTGATCCGTCTTGAATTGTATCGTCTAATTACAATGTTTGTTATCCGTTATGAGCTGAAAGATATCAAACATGTGATTATACTATGAATCCCAGGGAAATAATGTATAGCTGCCTATAATGAATAATCGATTTCAACAGCGCCTGGATCGATCCACCACGGTGAGAAGCGAATACTGGAGGCTGGCCAGTACACGTACCCTTTTCAGTTCCACGTTCCCGCCATCTGCCCAACATCTTTCGAAGGTCAATACGGCTATGTCAGATACTGGGTGAAGGTTACAATAGAGAGGTCGTGGAAGAAAAATGTCTCCGTGAAAAAGATCTTCACAGTTATCAGCCCAGTAGACCTCAATCTGGAGCCGAGTGCAGCGGTGGGTATATGTGTTTATCTGTCCGTTATCGCACTACAAAATAACAACACATCTGGTGGAGGAAATAACATTTTGGTACATGTGTTTACATACATCGTGAAGAGCACAATACCTACATCCCGCAGGATGCGAAAACAGTAGAAAACTGACACATAAACATTATTATGTCTTGGTAACTTAAAAACTTTGGCCACACCAAATGTTATAGTGATTAACAGAAGGTATGCAGATTAACAGAGGGTATAGCTCTGGGAAGAAGAAGCAGAGATCACCAAGTACGACGGCAGATTCTGGAAATTAAAAACAACCTGGATATGAAAATGCACGAGCCAAGGGAGCTATCGAAGGATCGAGAACCGCTCTCGGCTGGCTGTGATGAGAATGACGTTCTGGACGAAACTTGCTGCATGATGATGATTTTGAAGTTGATGACGATGAAAATGATGATGATCTTTACCTAGTTACTTCGGTCAACCTACTTACCACACCACACTTAAAGACACCACCTGTTTATGCACCTGCATACCTATCAACCAACATATCTGCCAACAGACCTATTTTCACAGGCATTCTATCGTCCATCAACGTGTCTACGTATTCTTTTGTGCTCATATCCGTGTGTCAACTACCTCTCAATCAGTGCTGTGGTCCGTTCAGTCTTGTTTTATTGTGCCAGCATGCTTTGCAACCACGTACAATTATCAACTAGGACTGTTTTATTTTGTCATTTTTCTACACTAAAAACATGTCACTATTTATAACAGTTCATTAATTGGTTGGTTGGTTGGTTGGTTGGTTGGTTGTTTGGTTGGCTGGCTGGCTGGCTAGCTGATTGATTGGTTGGGTGTTTGGCTAGATGGTTGGTTAGCTGCCTGGTTGGCTGGCTTATTGATTAGTTGGTTGGTTGGTTGGTTGATTGGTTGGCTAGCTGGCTGGCTGGCTGATTGAATGGTTGGTTGGTTGGTTGGTTGGCTAGCTGGCTGGCTGGCTGATTGAATGGTTGGTTGGTTGGTTGGCTGCCTAGTTGGTTAGTTGGTTGGTTGGTTGGTTGGCTAGCTGGCTGGCTGGCTGATTGAATGGTTGGTTGGTTGGCTAGCTGGCTGGCTGGCTGATTGAATGGTTGGTTGGTTGGTTGGTTGGCTAGCTGGCTGGCTGGCTGATTGAATTGTTGGTTGGTTGGTTGGCTGCCTAGTTGGTTAGTTGGTTGGCTGGTTGGTTGGCTAGCTGGCTGGCTGGCTGATTGAATGGTTGGTTGGTTGGCTAGCTGGCTGGCTTATTGAAAGGTTGGTTGGTTGGTTGGTTGGTTGGCTGGCTGGCCGGTTCGTTGGTTGGTTGGTTGGCTGCCTGGTTGGTTGGTGGGTTTGTTAGTTGGCTGCCTGGTTGGTTCGTTGGTTTGTTGACTGGTGTCACTTATTTTCCCGGGAGGAAAGTGGAATCAACAAGCACATCTTCAAACTTATTATCTTTTGGGATTATTGACTGACTTCTGTCTACACTCCTTCCTTCTGTCTTCCCTTCCATATATCTATTCCTTTCTCTCTCTCTCTCTGTTATTCCCTCAACACATACTCCGACAACAGTTCCTTTCAACGATTAATAAAATATTTATTAATAAAAACAATGTCTGGTGTATGTATGGACTGTGTAAGCGTAGTTGATAGTGTATTCTATTGTTGGTGCAAGAATGAACTCGTAATGTCTATCAGCGGTATCACATCTCGCCCAATCATTCTGCAAAACCACAGGAAAGCACATCAAACAGGAAAGGTCTCACCCTGGATGATCCGTATGCTTGAGTCTGAAGGTAAATCCGTTATTGAATGAAACAAAACTGTTCACCACTGGATCACGGTAAAGTACTAATATTCCAGTAAGTCTATGACTTCGCCCGAGTCTGTTTCATGAAAGTACTTATCCAACACCGGAAAAACCACATCACCACAGTTCTACATATTGTCTTTAATTACTAGCACTGTTTTGACTTGTCTATTGTTTCTTCCCTATGCATACAAGACGTATGTAGTTTTATTTTGCTTTGCTTTCTGCAACTTTATCTTTCTTTTTCCATTATTACTTTGGTTATCTGGATCTTCTTTTCTTCTTTTTCCAAGTTCCTTTAAAGGTGGGTTTTATTTCGTATTAGACCCTGTCTAGGTTATTCCTTGGTTTATTGAGGTATTTGCTCTCCCCACAAATGAAATGCCTTGAGTTTTTCAACCAAGCTTTTCCAGTACACAAGAAGTATGTGTCTATCTTCTCTGATATATCCGGATGGGAGTTTGAACCTGTGAGAAGTATAACATATCAAGTGATAAGCGTCTGCCACTTAATACTACTTATGCAAGTGTCCTTCTCCAGCCGCGATGACAAGGCTTCCGAAGTAAACACCCACATAAGACATATGAATTCACCAAAGTCTAAACTATTCACTAATAGAAAACAATGGTAAACGCTATGCTCACACATCTATTTTCCTATGCTAAAACTATTACTCTAAAGTATTAATACCTTATATATGCACTTATCCTCCTGGAATCGAAATACACTAGCGAATAACACACTAATATCCCATATTCTTTCAACCATTAGGGACGTGTATTTCTTTCCCCACTCAGGAGGCATAGATCATTCATCCCAATTTGGAACACACACTAATCAAGAAACCCCACGTTCTACTTTTTATAACGAGTGTCCAATCCTCCGTTGATTGTTTGATGTTCATACCTCAACCCTCGTCTCTTGACGTATCCTGCACATCAAACGGCTGTAAAATCACGTAGTGGTTATTTGCTCGTTTCATCCGTTGTTACGCTGATACTTCAAAGCATTCTCCGTTCATTTTTCCCCCAACGCGATCTCCCCGGTCCTCGTGTCCGTACGATCCGGTCGTCAAGCAATGAACTCTGCGAACACCTGCATCCTATTTTTATATTCGTAGGTCAAGGATCTTTAATTTCTCCTCCTCTCAGAATGAAGTACACAATTGTTAACCATCCTCCTTCATTGTATTTTGATATGTAAGGTATCAAGGAATCACTAAACTGCAGTTTTTCCGTGACAACTGGATGCCTGGTTAGTTCGTTTAAAGCTTTTAATGACAGGATTAGTAAATTACGAATAAAAGGTAAATGGAAAAATATAACGATGATTAATGTACATGCACCTACTGAAGAGAAAGAAGATGATATTAAAGAAGACTTTTATAATGATCTGGAAGATGTCATAGAAGAAACCCCCAAACAGGACATCCTGATTGTGCTGGGAGACTTCAATGCAAAAATAGGTAGAGAGCAAACTAATAAAAAAGTGGCCGGTATGGAAAGCCTACATACAACTTCAAATGATAATGGATGGAGAGTCATCAACCTGGCAGAAGCCAAAGGACTGCAGATTAGCAGTACCAGACTACAAAGAAAGGATATACACAAACAACTTGGAATCATGTGACAAGAGAACCTATAATCAAATAGATCACATTTTAATTAACAACAGAAATGCATCAAACATACAGCAAGTCAGAAGTTATAGAGGAGCTGAGTGCCATAGTGACCATTTCCTCGTTGGAGCAAAATTTAAAATAAAACTTAAGAGAGCTTTCTATACTAAATTACAAAGATTACACCCAACATATAACAGAGAAAAACTACAAGACATTACAGTCAAAGAGAAATTTACAGATGAAATAAAATGTAAACTTGAAACTTTGCAAAACCCTTTGGAGGAAAGCGTTGACCAAACTTGGTTGAACATCAAGAATACAATTCAATCTACCGCAGAAGAATGTCTCGGTGTGTCAACCACGCATAGAAAGAACAGATGGTTCAATCAAAAATGTGAAGAAGCAGTCACTAAGAAGAAGAATGCCAGACATGTATGGTTAAATGACATCAATAACATCCAAAAGGAAGAGCATTATAGAAATGAATGTAAAGAGGCTACAAAAATAGTCAGACAGCAGAAGCGAGAATATATGAGTAATATAATCAAAGATTTGGAAACTAATCACCAGAAAAATGAATCCAGAAAGTTTTTTAAAGTACTGAAGTCAATGAAACGAGGGCACCAACAAAACACATATGGTTTAAAAGACAAAAATGGGAATATGATAAATACCAATGAAGAAATGTGCAACACATGGAAAGAATATTTTATTGAATTACTAAATTGTGAAGCTCCAAGTAACATTTTCCCACAGGAAGAGGTTCTAACATGCGAACCACAAATTGAAGAACCTACATTTGAAGAAATCCTATATGTAATCACACGACTTAAAAACAATAAGGCAACTGGGACTGATGGAATTGCTGCTGAATTTATAAAGGCAGGTGGCCATGCATTACATCTAAAGCTATACGAACTAATAATAAAAATCTGGAGGACAGAAGAATTACCCCATGACTGGAAAGAGTCATTATTGATACCTATCTTTAAGAAAGGAGACAAGTTCCAATGTGGAAATTATAGAGGAATATCACTACTGTCCACAAGCTATAAGATACTATCCGCAGTATTACTAAATAGACTAAAACCATATTCAGAAGACATATTAGGTGACTACCAGGCGGGTTTTAGACAAAACAGATCAACAATAGATCAGATATTTATCTTACGACAAATAGCCGAGAAACATTGGGAATATAAAAGAGATCTCCATAACATTTTTGTGGATTTTAAAAAGGCTTATGATAGTGTCCATAGGAATAGTCTATGGAATGTTATGCAGGAATTTGGAATACCAAGGAAGTTAATTAACATGACCAAACTATGCATGGAAGATACTTATAATATAGTAACATATAAAGGCAGGAAATCAGACCCCTTCCAAATAACATCTGGCTTGAAACAGGGTGATGCACTATCGCCGCTACTCTTCAATCTGGCTCTAGAGAAAGTTGTAAGGAAGGTAAAGGAGGAATGTGATATTGGAGGAACATCCAAGCTGCTTGGTTATGCAGATGATATAGATATTATAGGGCAAAGTGAACAAAAGACATTAGAAATATTGACTCACTTAAAGGAAAAAGCCCAACAGATGGGGCTGGTTATCAACCAAGATAAGACAGAATATATGGTAATTTCAAGAGACGGAATGGCTAAAAACTCTGGCCACATACAAATAGATAATATGACCATTAAAAGAACGGAAACATACAAATACCTGGGTACAATCTTCAACTGCTCCAACATCATAAGGGAAGAAATACAAACTAGAATCAACTCTGGAAATAAGATATACTATGCACTACAACATCTACTAAAATCAAAGGCGCTATCTCGTAACACCAAAATCACAATATACAAAACACTGATCAGACCAGTTGTGCTGTATGGCTCTGAAACCTGGAGTACAACGAAAGGAGACGAAGCCTTGTTACAAACCTTTGAGAACAACATTTTAAGACGCATCTTTGGACCCATTAGGGATACACAAAGTGGAGAGTGGAAAAGAAGAAGTAACAAAGACATTTATGATTTGTTTAAGTCCCCGCTAATCACTGGTATCATGAAGGCTAATAGACTACAATGGCTGGGGCATATAGAAAGAATGGAAGATAATAGGGAAACAAAACTCGCTTACACTCAGGAAATAAATGACCGTAGACCCCGAGGTAGACCAAGAAGGCGGTGGAGAGATAATATACATACAGACCTACAAGCACTTGGAATCAACGACTGGCAAGAGAAGGTCCACCAGAGAGACGAATGGAGACAGATTGTATTTGCAGCAAAGAACCTCAATGGCTCGGAATGCTGAAGAAGAAGAAGAAGGATCTTTAATTTCTCCTCCTCTCAGAATGAAGTACACAATTGTTAACCATCCTCCTTCATTGTATTTTGATATGTAAGGTATCAAGGAATCACTAAACTGCAGTTTTTCCGTGACAACTGGATGCCTGGTTAGTTCGTTGGTTTGTTGGTTGGCTGCCTGGTTGGTTCGTTGGTTGGTTGGTTGATTGAATGGTCGGTTGGCTGCCTAGTTGGCTGGTTTGTTGGTTGGTTGGTTAACTGCCTGGTTGGTTGGTTGGTTGGCTGGCTGGCTGGCTGGTTGGTTTGTTGGTTGGTTGGCTGATCGAATGGTTGGTTGGTTGGTTGGCTGCCTGGTTGGTTTGTTGGTTGGCTGTCTGGCTGGCTGGTTGGTTTGTTGGTTGTTTGGCTGATCGAATGTTTGGTTGGTTGCCTAGTTGGCTGGTTTGTTGGTTGGTTGCTTAACTGCCTGGTTGGTTGGTTGGTTGGTTGGTTGGCTGGCTGGCTGGCTGGTTGGTTTGTTGGTTGTTTGGCTGATCGAATGGTTGGTTGGTTGGTTGGCTGATCGAATGGTTGGTTGGTTGGTTGGTTGGCGGCCTGGTTAGTTCGTTGATTTGTTGGTTGGCTGCCTGGTTGGTTCGTTGGTTGGTTGGCTGATTGAATGGTTGGTTGGCTGCCTAGTTGGCTGGTTTGTTGGTTGGTTGGCTGATCGAATGGTTGGTTGGTTGGATGGCTGCCTGGTTGTTTGGCCGGCTGGCTGGTTGGATAATCCTCAGAAAGACGGACTCCTAACCCCGAAGTCCGATGCATCAACGTACAGGTTTGAACCCTGAAGAGGGCGTGCATCTATCTAAGCATGTCTGGTGAAGAGACTTCCCTCACACCCCAGCATTAAAGTACAATTTTCACGGGGAATATATTGCTGGGCGCTCATGTCCCACCTCCAAGCTAAGAACCCAGCAGAGTATGCAAGGCCGGTACTGGGACTATACATCTGTGGATCTGTAGATTAGTATGTAACCAGGTCACGATTCAACTCAGCGTGTACAAACTGGCTGGGATTGGGCCTGGGTTGGTACTGTTTCTTCCAATGGTATCAGGCATTTTATTGTCAGCTGACTCCAGCTCAATGTCTGGAAGAGATCATATTTCTTACATTCGTCTCAATGCTGTTAGATCGTTTGGTTTTATTTCTTTTTATCAGAAGAAGAATACATACTCAACGGATCCAATACCCGTTTTACACGCTTTTAGGCACAATGCGCATACCCAGCTAGACTTATATTACTTCTTTAGACTTATCGACACGTCGATCGCCTTTACTTCCCAAGACTGTCTTGGTCCGCATTATGGCTGGGTGGATCTGGGAGCTCAGGACAAGTTTTAAACAAAGCAGAATCGTCCCCGATGAGGGATCGAACCCATGACCACTCGGGTCAGCAGGCGAGTGTCTGACCATTGTCCTTGACGTTCTAAGATTCACTGTCACGCAGCAGAACAGGTTCTATATAACATCTCAGTACTCTTTCCATTGTTGAGACATTCAAAGACATTGATTTATTACTTAAGACACTTTTTATCTTCTGAAATGCAACTGTTGCTTGGCCAATTCTGCTCTTAATCTCAATCACGCGTATTCATACAGTTGTAGCACTCTGACTTACCCCACACATAGGGACATCAAACCGATGACGCCCCTGCTTTAAAGCAGAAAAACAACACTATGGCATGCAACATATGAGGATACCACCCTTGTGACGCCCCTGCTTAAAGCAGAAAACACATAATAAAACTAATAACAATTCTGGAAGAGGATACGAAATTAACGTCAAAAGAAAACAAACACGGAATGAGTTAAGGGAACAAGTAAGAATGTCTCCAGAATATGTCATCCGACAAATGCCGCAACCAAGGACAGATTCATGTAACCTCATCATTGCAATCAACAAGCAGAGTGTCCCAGAGGAGGATATACTGATGAATGAATACAGAACAAACTGCCCGTGGTAGGGAAAACAATGTTGGTTATGCAGGCCCCATGTTGGTGAAATTGTCTGCGTGTGGCATATGAATGAATATTAGCAAACACATGAACAGAAAATTGGAGCCAGCCGAAGTGTTATTTCAAATATAAGATGCAATGAGTACAATAGACAGTTGCAAAAATCAATTCTAGAAGTCTAGAGGAATGCAAATGAAAGTCGTCAATTAGTCAGCCAGTTCTGTTGTAGACAGTCTACAGATCTTTTGTTTGGCCAAGAAATTGCAGAAAATCTGATAATGTCGAGTAAATTCAGCTTCAAGAAATCAAGAAGAAAGATTGGAAAGGAGGAGGGGACACTAAATTTCTAACAGTTGTGTTTAACACATGAGGAGAGTGAGAGACGGATAGTGACAATGTACTGGGTAAATGCCAGGACGGATGATGGTTTACTTCTCCAGAGAACCTCACAAAATCTATTTTCTGAAACAGTGGGTTGGCCACTCGGGTAAAGAGACGCCTCGACAAGAAAATTACACGAATTACACCCTGTTGTTGGGGAGATAGGGAGAAAGTGAATTAAAACAATACAAGCACAAGCACCTATCAGCACAAGAGAACTGTTTTCTTCATTCCAAACATTCCAGGAATGGCTAACAGCCACAAGCTCCCCATCCTGAGGTATCAATTATTATTTTGTTAATATTTCACTATATAGCGTCTGGCCGAGTGACTAGAATGTCGGACTAACATTTGGGAGATCCAGTTTCGACCCCTTGGTAAGGTGATGTATTGTTTCCTATCGGGCAAATCAACACCCAGAACAGTACAGTTTTTGGCGACTGCACTAGCCATACAGCCATAATTCCTCAGGCACAAGACTCCCATGTCCTACAACGCTTGGTATTATATGCAGTAATATTTCACAAACACTATAGCAGAATTTATTAAATCAATAAGTTAACACACATTCATGGCCAAGTTACGGATATCTGATGACACTGAAATATTTGAATTCCAGAGGATAGCACTAAATGAATATATGACTCTCTGCAATAGACCTATGATAATGAACATTATTTTTAAAGGTAAGCATACCTAGGAAAAGGACAAGGAACAATTAAGCAGTATATACCAAGAACAACAACCCATATATAAGGGTCGTTCATTTGAAACCCGTTCCAGTGCCTTTATTACAAAAGCATGAAAGAAACATTAACAGGTGTGGTAGAATTAAACAAAGCATTCATTTTGAATGAATTATTATGGGTTGGTCAGAAGAAGTCGCCGTAGGCATTCAGACAAGCATCCCATTGCTTAGGTAGGCGGCGAATGCCGTCGCCAAAACAGGATTGTGGTTGCTCACTGAAACAAGTGTTTACCGCGTCCATTCGTCTGCATCTCTGTGAAATCGTTGCCCCTTGAGAGATTTTTTTAGAGGTCCGAACAAATGGAAATCACATTGTGATACATCAGGACTATAGGCTGGATGTTGCAGAATTTCCCACTTCTTTCAAGCTAATGCTTCCTGCACAATCTTTGCAACATACGAACGAGCATTATCGTGCAACAAAATCACACCGCAAGAAAGCAGCCGCGTCATTTATTCTTGATGGCTTTTTGCAGCTTGTCTAGTGTTTGCAAGTAGTGGGCAGAGTTGATGTTGACACCAAGTTCTTTAAAGTCGGCCAACAATAGCCTTTCATGGTCAAAAAGTCCGCTCAGCATAACCTTACAAGCGGAAACCTGTAACTTGAAATTTTTGGCTTTTGGTGATCCAGCATGCTTCCATTGCTTGCTCTCTCTTTTGCAGCTTGGCTCAAAGTGATGACACCGTGATTCATCGCCTGTCACTAATGCGGAAGAGAAATTCATCACCCTCCACTCTGTAACGCAGCAAGTGATTCAAACACCATCCCATGCGTCCCTCATTTTGGTGGTCGGTCAACATCCGTGGTACCCACTGTGAAATCACCTTCCGATATTGCAGTTTCTTACGAACAACCTTTTGAATTATTCCAATTGACACATCAAATTCTTTCGCTACCGAACGTATGCTTCCACAACGGTTCATCTGTACTGCTGCATCAATTTTGCGATGGTTTTTTTCTGTTGCAACAACATGCGCTTGACCCGGCCGTCGAAGATCTGTCGTGAACTGAATTCTTTTCCGAAACATTCGTGCCCAGTCTGTCACTGTTGTTTTCGACACACATTTGTTACCTTACAGTGCCTGCATTCTTCGATGAATGCCCACTGGTCGACATCATTCAAATGAAAGAAACTGAATCACCGCTCTTTGAGCTTCTTTGGAAGGATTTTGGATCAACCCGGCCTTTTTCTCAACGGTCAGAAACAGAACCTATGCATCATGGGACGATAAGTACGTGCTCATTTATTCATTGGTCAGTACTTATCACATGACTATGACATGATCATGTTCAACGTACGCAATTACGCGCGGTGCGGCACGAACGGATTTCAAATGAACGCTCTTATTATAAGTAAAGTAAGTAAAGGACCCTTTTACGCATCTTAGAGCACATTGGGCATACGGTGCTACACCCATATGACTAATTAGCACTCAGTGGATGATACAGTCAAAATCATGTCGGCCGTCATAATTTCCCCAGACATTTCCTGGCTCCCATTGTAGGCTGAGTCGATCTGGGAATATATAATTTTTTTTTTTTAATAATTCGAATCCATCCTGACCGATGCGTATGGAACCCATGACCACCGAACTGGCAGGGGAGCGAGTGCCCTCTATGCTAACGAGGTTCCAGGTCTAAGCAATCTATATTCCAACGTGAATACTCATAATTGAAGTCACTTACTGAACAACTGTAAATATACTGGCTAAATGACAATAATGCAGATAAATAGCACAATATAAATATCAAAATTGTTTTTACGCAGGAAGAAGAAGAAAGAGGACGGGCAGAAGACAGAAGAAGAAGATAATGATGATGATGATGATGATGATGATGACGACGACAATGAG
>JACEFZ010005039.1:0-22690 GCA_014155875.1 Cepaea nemoralis | reverse complement strand
AGGCTGTAAACGACAGGCTCATGACCAGAATTGCCTCTGCTGAAGGGAAAGGAAGCCGCAACCCATGTGAGTGTCTACGCACCAACTATGCCCCAAGAGATGATGTCAAGAAAAGTTCTATGGGGACCTCACAATGTATTAACATCTTTCCAAAGGAGACAAATTTATACCCCTTTGGGGATTTCAATGCCAAGTGGGCACGGACACCACCTCTTGGAGTGGCATTATTGGAAAGCATGGAGTCGGAAATTGAAACAGCAATGGACTCCGCCTCCTTCAACATGTGCCGAACATGATCTCCTGTTTACGAACACAATTTTCCGTCCCCCATGAGAATAGGACTGGGGATGCACCCCCCAAAACCGGACCCATTGAAGTCATCGTCAGGGGAGTGACAGACAGACGTTCGAGTGACAAAATCCATGTGTGGTGCCGAATTTTGGACAGACCATCGTCTCTTGCTCGAAAATGAACATCCCTCGGCCACCACGGCGTCCTCGGGGCGAAATGCAAAAAAAAGCTAAATGTCACCCGCCTAAAACAAGAAAATGCAGCAGTCGTTTGAAAATATGCGGAAGACCGCCTAAAGCCCAATGCTGAAGCAAACGGGATACAGAAACAGAAGGGAGACCCTAAAGGACACATTTACAACACTGCTATGGAATCCTGGGTCCGGGCCCCCCGAAAGCATAAAGACGGGTTTGATGAAAATTCCGAAGACATCAACCAATTGCTGGCCAAAAACACTTCTCCTCAGGCCACATTTAAATGACCAAAGTCAACATCAAAAAAAGATGCTTTCAAGAACATTCAGAGAGTAGTGCAGCAAAAACTTGGGCCATGCGGGACCCTGGCTGAGCAAAAAGCTGATGAATTCGGGTTTTTTTTGCTGACAGACACGATATGAAAAATTTCTACGATCACTGAAAGGGGTCTATGGTCCTTCATCCCGGGCAAGTTCCCCTCCTCAGTGCAGACGGGGAACTTTGGGTCACCGATAAAGAAATCCTCCAACGGGGCAGAGCATTTCAGCAAAATCTTAAATGCAAAATTCTTCTTCGATGATGAAACCATCAAATTTCCTTCCTCAAGTTCCCCCCCAATGAGACTCTTGATGACCTGCCAACCCTAGTGGATATAACAAAGCCATCCAGCAACTCTCCAGCGGCAAGGCACCTGGTCCTGACCCAAACCCAGCAAGATATACAAGGCAGGGGGCCCGGGCCTAACAGCAGCTTCACCCAAATCTTCACAAACTATGGATGAACGAGACCCTGCCACAAAATTTTAAGGACGCGTCAAAAGTCCCCTTTTCAACGTAAGGAAACCGCCAATCCTGTGACAACCACCGAGGGATCTCCTTTTTCAATTGCAGGGGAAAATACTCGCCAGAATTCTTCTCAATCGCCTCACAGCCCATCTCGATCAAGGGGTTTTTCCCGAGAGTCAATGTGGCTTCAGAAAAGAACGTGGAACTGTTGACTGATTTTCGCTGCAAGGGATGCAAGAGAAATTCAGGAACAGAATGCGAAATGTTTTCCACTTTTATTGCCTTACCAAAGGGTTTTGTACAGTCAGCAGAGAAGGACTGTGGAAGATTATGGCAAAAAATGGCTGTCCACAAAGTTTGTCCAAATAGTGCGCTATTTCATGACGGATGCAGGCAAGAGTACGGAAAAAAGGGGGAGGGTGTCTGAACCCTTTTCCTGTCACCAATGGAGTGAAGCGGATGTGTCCTGGCCCAACACTGTTCAGCCTCATGTTTTCAGCCTGTTGATGAATCCCTTTTGAGAACGACGCTTGGAATAGACATCAACTACCGTATGGATGGAAATTATTCAATCTCAGAAGGCTGAAAGCAAAAACCAAAATTAACACGGCCCCGGGGGCAAGAGCTCCTGTTTTCTGAGATTGCGCTCTATACGCCAAATCAGAGGCGGACATGCAAAATAATGTTTCAGCTTTTTTCACTGCCTGTGCCAACTTTGGGGTCAATATCAACTTGGAGAAGACTGTATTAGGTACAGAGCCAGACTCCAGGAATAATCACACTGTGCCGAATATCAAAGTGAATGATCATAGACTAAGTGTTGTGGACAAATTTACCTATCTGGCAGCACCCTGTCACAAGCTGCACAATCTATGACGAAGTGAATGCAAGAATCTCCAAGGCCAGTGCGCCTTTTGGCAGACTGTACAAGAATGTATGGGACAGAACTGGAATAAGCTGCAAACAAAGCTAAAGTCTACAAAGCAGTTGTATTATCCACACTGCTTTTATGCTTGTGAAACCTGGACTGTTTATCAGCGACACGCTAGGGAAAATTTAAAACCCTTCCCCACAGTCTCCTAAGGAAGCTACTGAAGATTAATGGCAAGACAAGATTCAGACACTGAAGTCCTAGAAGAGCCTCCATGCCCAGTATTCACACTCTACTGATGAAGAATCAGATTCGCTGGGCTGGTCACTTGACTCGCATGCCAGATCACAGGCTCCCTAAAGCGAATTTTTACAGCGACTGCGTGTGGTAAACGCCCCCAAAGGTGGCCAGAGGAAACGTTTTAAAGACACTCTGAAAAATTTCACTGAATGCTTTGGAATTCATCATGACACCTGGAGGCTGCAGCCAGAGACCGAAAATTCGTGGCGTGCATCATTGCGCAAAGGTTGCATGTCATATGTGAGGCAAACCAGGACTGCAAGAGACTGTGAAGAAAAGGCAGGACAGAAAAACCACTGCAGGAAATTCCTCCTCAGAGACGGCAAGCATTTTTGTCCCATTTTCAAAGAACATTTCGAGCCAAAATAGGCCTTTTCAGCATCTTAGAACCCGGCTCCAAACCTTCACCCCCCTGGATGAAAAGAATGGTCTCAATTCTTGATGGACAAACAACAAAAAAAAAAAAAACAGTCACCATGTTTCTAGAGAACATTGCACACACGTTACACATAGCAAATATCTCACACACTGTTAGACAGAGCAACTAGTCGTCCAACTGTTTGCAGAGCAATAGTCGACCATGTTTGACGAGCAATAGTCGCACACACTGTTAGCAGAGCAAATAGTCGTCCACATGTTACACATAGCAACTAGTGTCCCCCACTGTTACATAGAGCAACTAGTCGTCACACACTGTTACACTAGCAAATAGTGGTCACACCTTTTTCACAACAACTATTGGTAAAAATGTTACACAACAAAAAGTGGTCACACACTTTAAAAAAAAATAATGGCAAATGTTTAAAAAGCCTAGTGTCACACACGTTCACATAGCAACTAGTTGGGCACACATGTTAACATAGCAACTAGTGGTCCACACGGTTACAAAACAAATTTAAAGCAACTAGTCGTCACACACTGTTACACATAGCAACTAGTGGTCAGAAACTGTTCACATAGCACTAGGGTCACACACGTTACACATAGCAACTAGTCGTCACACACTGTTACCATAGAAATAGTGTCACACACTGTTCACATAGAACTGTGGTCACAAACTGTTAACAGAGCAACTAGTCGTCCAAAATGTTACACGCAACTAGTGGTCACCACTGCTAGAGCAATAGTCGTCACACACGTTAACATAGCAACTAGTCATCACACACTGTTACACAGAGCAACTAGTCGTCACACACTGTTACACAAATGCAACTAGTCGCACACACTGTTACACATAGCAACTAGTGTCACTCACTGCTAGAGTAACTAGTCGCACACACTGTTACACAGAGCAACTATCGTCACACACTGTTACACATAGCAACTAGTGGTCACTCACTGTTAGAGGCAACTAGTCGTCACACACTGTTACACATAAAAAATAGTGGTCACTCACTGTTAGAGCAACTAGTCGTCACCCCCGGTTCCATAGAAAACAGTCGTCACAAACTGTTAGACAGAGAAACTAGTCGTCAAAAAACCCTTTTTTACACTAGAGCAACTAGTGGTAAATCACTGCTAGAGCAACTAGTGGTCACTTTTTACACATAGCAACTAGTGGTCACAAGCTGTTAGACAGAGCAACTAGTCGTCACACACTGTTACACATAGCAACTAGTGGTCACTCACTGCTAGAGCAACTAGTCGTCACACACTGTTACACATAGCAACTAGTCGTCACAAACTGTTAGACAGAGAAACTAGTCGTCACACACTGTTACACATAGAGCAACTAGTGGTCACTCACTGCTAGAGCAACTATTTTCGACACATTGTTACACATAGCAACTAGTGGTCACTCATTGCTAGAGCAACTAGTCGTCACACCCCTTTTACACAAGCAATTTAGTCGTCACACACTGTTACACATAGCAACTAGTCGTCACACACTGTTACACTGCAACTAGTCGTCCACACTGTTACACATAGCACTAGTCGTCACTTACTGTTACATAGAGCAACTAGTGGTCACACAATTGTTCATAGAGCAACTAGGGTCATTTAAACTGTTACATAGAGCAACTAGTGGTCCACACTGTTACATAAGCAACTAGTGGCCACCACGGTTAAATAGCCCAAATAGTGGTCACAAAAACTTTTAACCATAGCAACTAGTCGTCACACTGTTCATAAAACAACTAGTGGTCACTCACTGTTAGAGCAACTAGTCGTCACACAGTGTTACACATAGCAACTAGTCCACACCTTTTTACACAAGCAACTAGTGGTCACACACTGTTACACATAGAGAACTAGGGTCACACACTGTTACACATAGCAACTAGTGGTCCCCAACACTGTTCCCCATAGCAACTAGTGGTCACTCACTGTTACATAAAAGCAACTAGTGGTCACACACTGCTACACATAGCAACTAGTGGTCACACACTGTTAAAATAGCAACTAGTGGTCACCACTGTTAGAGCAATAGTCGTCCCCACTGTTACACATAGCAACTAGTCTCACACACTGAATAGAGAAAACTAGTCGTCACACACTGTTCCATAGAGCAACTAGTCGTCACACACTGTTTAGAGCAACAGTCGTCACCCGTTACACATAGCAACTATTTGTCACCAATGTCAAAGCAACTAGTCGTCACACACTGTTACACATAGCAACTAGTGGTCACAAACTGTTAACAAGCAACTAGTGGGTCACACACTGTTACACATAGCAATAGTGTCACCACTTTTAAAAGAGAAACTAGTCGTCACACACTGTTACACATAGCAACTAGTGGTCACAACTGTTAGACAGAGCAACTAGTCGTCACACACTGTTTCCCAAGCAACTAGTGGTAAACCACTGTTAAGCAACTAGTCGTCACACACTGTTACACATAGCAACTAGTCGTCACACACTGTTACACATAGAAACTAGTCGTCACACACTGTTACACATAGCAACTAGTCGTCCACACACGTTAACAAACAACTAGTCCGGTCACACACTGTTACACAAAGCAACTAGTCGTTCACACACTGTTACACTAGAGCAACTAGTGGTCACATCACTGTACATAGAGCAACTAGTCGGTCACACACTGTTACACATAGCAACAATAGTCGTCACACACGGTTACACTACTAGGCAACTAGTAGTCACACACTGGTTACGCACAGAGCAACTAGTCGTCACACACTGTTACACATAGCAACTAGTGGTCACTCACTGCTAGAGCAACTAGTCGTCACACACTGTTACACATAGCAACTAGTGGTCACTCACTGCTAGACTAGAGGCAACTAGCGTCCACACTGTTACACATAGCACTAGTCGTCACACACTTATAACAACTAGTCGTCACACCACTGTTTACACAGAGCAACTAGTCGTCACACACCTGTTTACATAGCAACTAGTCGGTCACACACTGTTACACATAGAGCAACTAGTCGTCACACACTGTTACACAGAGCAACTAGTGTCCCACTACTGTTACATAGAGCAACTAGTCGGTCACACACTGTTACGACTAGAGCAACTTGTCGTCACACAACTGTTAGACGAGTCAACTAGTCGTCACACACTGTTCCCATAGGCAAACTAGTCCGGTCACCACCTGTTACACTATAGCAACTAGTCGGTCACACACTGTTAACACATAAGCAACTAGTGGTCACACACTGTTACACATAGCAACTAGTGGTCAGAAAATGTTACACATATCAACTAGTGGCACACACTGTTACAAATAGCAGCTAGTGGTCACACACTGTTACACAGAGCAACTAGTCGTCACACACTGTTACACATAGCAACTAGTGGTCACACACTGTTACACATAGCAACTAGTGGTCACACACTGTTACACATAGCAACTAGTCGTCACACACTGTTACACATAGCAACTAGTGGTCAGAAACTGTTACACATAGCAACTAGTGGTCACACAACCTGTTACACATAGCAACTAGTGGTCACACACTGTTACACCATAGCAACTAGTGTCACACACTGTTACACATAGCAACTATTCGTCACACACTGTTACATAGAGCAACTAGTGGTCACACACTGTTACATATAGCAACTAGTCGTCACACACTGTTACACATAGCAACTAGTCGTCACACACTGTTACACATAGCAACTAGTCGTCACACACTTTTACATAGAGCACCTAGTCGTCACTCACTGTTCTACATAGCAACTAGTGGTCACACACTGTTACACATAGCAACTAGTGGTCACACACTGTTACACATAGCAACTAGTCGTCACACACTGTTACACATAGCAACTAGTCGTCACACACTGTTACATAGAGCAACTAGTGGTCACACACTGTTACACATAGCAACTAGTCGTCACACACTGTTACACATAGCAACTAGTCGTCACACACTGTTACACATAGCAAATAGTCGTCACACACTGTTACACATAGCAACTAGTGGTCACTCACTGCTAGAGCAACTAGTCGTCACACACTGTTACACATAGCAACTAGTCGTCACACACTGTTACACAGAGCAACTAGTCGTCACACACTGTTACACATAGCAACTAGTGGTCACTCACTGCTAGAGCAACTAGTCGTCACACACTGTTACACATAGAGCAACTAGTGGTCACTCACTGCTAGAGCAACTAGTCGTCACACATTGTTACACATAGCAACTAGTGGTCACTCACTGCTAGAGCAACTAGTCGTCACACACTGTTACACATAGCAACTAGTCGTCACACACTGTTACACATAGCAACTAGTCGTCACACACTGTTACACATAGCAACTAGTCGTCACACACTGTTAAACATAGCAACTAGTCGTCAGTTACTGTTACATAGAGCAACTAGTGGTCACACACTGTTACATAGAGCAACTAGTGGTCACTTACTGTTACATAGAGCAACTAGTGGTCACACACTGTTACATAGAGCAACTAGTGGTCACACACTGTTACATAGAGCAACTAGTGGTCACACACTGTTACACATAGCAACTAGTCGTCACACTGTTACATAGAGCATCTAGTGGTCACTCACAGTTAGAGCAACTAGTCGTCACACATTGTTACACATAGCAACTAGTCGTCACACACTGTTACACATAGCAACTAGTCGTCACACACTGTTACATAGAGCAACTAGTGGTCACACACTGTTACACATAGCAACTAGTGGTCACACACTGTTACACATAGCAACTAGTGGTCACTCACTGTTACATAGAGCAACTAGTGGTCACACACTGCTACACATAGCAACTAGTGGTCACACACTGTTACACATAGCAACTAGTGGTCACTCACTGTTAGAGCAACTAGTCGTCACACACTGTTACACATAGCAACTAGTCGTCACACACTGTTACATAGAGCAACTAGTCAGTCACACACTGTTACACAGAGCAACTAGTCGTCACACTACTGTTAGAGCAACTAGTCGTCACACACTGTTACACATAGCAACTAGTCGTCACACACTGTTAGAGCAACTAGTCGTCACACACTGTTACATAGAGCAACTAGTCGTCACACCACTGTTCACCTATAGCAACTAGTGGTCACAACTGTTACATATGAGCAACTAGTCGTCACACACTGTTACACATAGCAACTAGTGGTCCACAGCACTGTTTACATAAGCAACTAGTCGGCCACACCACTGTTACACATAGCAACTAGTGGTCACACACTGTTACACATAGCAACTAGTCGTCACACACTGTTACACATAGCAACCTAGTGGTCACACACTGTTACACATAGCAACTAGTCGTCACACACTGTTACATAGAGCAACTAGTGGTCACACACTGTTACACATAGCAACTAGTCGTCACACACTGTTACACATAGCAACTAGTCGTCACACACTGTTACATAGAGCAACTAGTGGTCACACACTGTTACACATAGCAACTAGTAGTCACACCTGTTTACACAGAGCAATAGTCGGCATACACTGTTACATAGAGCAACTAGTCGTCACACACTGTTACATATAGCAACTAGTGGTCACACACTGTTACACATAGCAACTAGTCGTCACACACTGTTACATAGAGCAACTAGTCGTCACACACTGTTACACAGAGCAACTAGTGGTCACACACTGTTACATAGAGCAACTAGTCGTCACACACTGTTACATAGAGCAACTAGTGGTCACACACTGTTACACATAGCAACTAGTGGTCACACACTGTTACATAGAGCAACTAGTCGTCACACACTGTTAGAGCAACTAGTAGTCACACACTGTTACATAGAGCAACTAGTCGTCACACACTGTTACACATAGCAACTAGTGCTCACACACTGTTACACATAGCAACTAGTCGTCACACACTGTTACACATAGCAACTAGTGGTCACACAATGTTACATAGAGCAACTAGTCGTCACACACTGTTACATAGAGCAACTAGTGGTCACACACTGTTACACATAGCAACTAGTGGTCACACACTGTTACATAGAGCAACTAGTCGTCACACACTGTTAAAGCAACTAGTAGTCACACACTGTTACATAGAGCAACTAGTCGTCACACACTGTTACACATAGCAACTAGTGGTCACACACTGTTACACATAGCAACTAGTCGTCACACACTGTTACACATAGCAACTAGTGGTCACACAATGTTACACATAGCAACTAGTCGTCACACACTGTTACACATAGCAACTAGTGGTCACACACTGTTACACATAGCAACTAGTCATCACACACTGTTACATAGAGCAACTAGTCGTCACACACTGTTACACATAGCAACTAGTGGTCACACACTGTTACACATAGCAATTAGTGGTCACACACTGTTACATAGAGCAACTAGTGGTCACACACTGTTACACATAGCAATTAGTGGTCACACACTGTTACATAGAGCAACTAGTGGTCACACACTGTTACACATAGCAACTAGTGGTCACACACTGTTACACATAGCAACTAGTCGTCACACACTGTTACATAGAGCAACTAGTGGTCACACACTGTTACACATAGCAACTAGTGGTCACACACTGTTACACATAGCAACTAGTCGTCACACACTGTTACACATAGCAACTAGTCGTCACAAACTGTTACACAGAGCAACTAGTCGTCACACACTGTTACATAGAGCAACTAGTCGTCACACACTGTTACAATAGCAACTAGTCGGTCACACACGTTACACACTATTACATAGCAACTAGTCGTCACACACTGTTACACATAGCTAACTAGTGGTCAGCACACTGTTACACATAGCAACTAGTCGTCACACAACTGTTACACAGATCAACTAGTGGTCACACACTGTTACATAGAGCAACTAGTCGTCACACCACTGTTACACAGAGCAACTAGTCGTCACACACTGTACACAGAGCAACTAGTCTCACACACTGTTACACATAGCAAACTAGTCGGTCACACACTGTTTACACTATAGCAACTAGTCGTCACACACTGTTACATATAGCAACTAGTCGTCACACACTGTTACACATAGCAACTAGTCGGTCACACACGTTCACATAGAGCAACTAGTCGTCACACACTGTTACACAGAGCAACTAGTCGTCACACACTGTTACAATAGCAACTAGTCGTCACACATTTCAAGAGAACTAGTCGTCACACACTGTTAACATAGCAACTAGTGGTCCACACTGTTACATAGAGCAACTAGTCGTCACACACTGTTACACAAGCAACTAGGTCACACACTGTTCACTAGCAACTATGTTCATACACATCGTCACACGACAATAGCAACAGTCGTCACACACTGTTACACATAGCAACTGTCGTCACTATTACACAAGCAACAGTCGTCACACACTGTTACATAGCAACTAGTCGTCACACACTGTTACACAAGCAACTAGTGGTCACACACTGTTACACATAGCAACTAGTCGTCACACACTGTTACACATAGCAACTGTCACCACTGTTACATAGAGCAACTAGTGTCACACACTGTTAACATAACAACTAGTCACACTGTTACATACAGCAACTAGTGGCACAGTTCACAACACACTGTTACATAAGCAACTAGTGGTCACACACTGTTACATACAGCAACTAGTGGTCACACTGTTACACAAAGCAACTAGTCGTCACACACTGTTACATAGAGCAACTAGTCGTCACACACTGTTACACAGAGCAACTAGTGGTCACTACACTGTTACATAGAGCAACTAGTCGTCACACACTATTACATAGAGCAACTAGTGGTCACACATTGTTACACATAGCAACTAGTGGTCACACACTGTTACATAGAGCAACTAGTCGTCACACACTGTTAGAGCAACTAGTAGTACACACTGTTTACATAGAGCAACTAGTCGTCACACACTGTTACACATAGCAACTAGTGGTCACACACTGTTACACATAGCAACTAGTCGTCACACACTGTTACACATAGCAACTAGTGGTCACACAATGTTACATAGAGCAACTAGTCGTCACACACTGTTACATAGAGCACTAGTGGTCACACACTGTTACACATAACAACTAGTGGTCACACACTGTTACATAGAGCAACTAGTCGTCACACACTGGTACATAGAGCAACTAGTGGTCACACACTGTTACACATAGCAACTAGTGGTTCACACACTGTTACACTATGAGCAACTAGTTGGTCACACACATGTTACACATAGCTAACTAGTCGCTCACACACTGTTCACAGAGCAACTATGTCGTCACACCACTGTTACATAGAGCAACCTAGTGGTCACACACTGTTTAAATCAGCATAGCAAACTAGTGGGTCACACACTGTTTACACATAGAGCATTAGTCGTCACACACTGTTACACATAGCAACTAGTCGGCACACAACTGTTAACATGTAGCAACTAGTCGTCACACACTGTTACATAGAGCAACTAGTCGTCACACACTGTTACATAGAGCAACTAGTCGTCACACACTACACACTATTACATAGAGCAACTAGTCGTCACACACTATTACATAGAGCAACTAGTGGTCACACACTGTTACACATAGCAACTAGTCGTCACACACTGTTACACAGATCAACTAGTCGTCACACACTGTTACACAGAGCAACTAGTCGTCACACACTGTTACACAGAGCAACTAGTCGTCACACACTGTTACACAGAGCAACTAGTCGTCACACACTGTTTCATAGAGCAACTAGTCGTCACACACTGTTACATATAGCAACTAGTCGTCACACACTGTTACACATAGCAACTAGTCGTCACACACTGTTACATAGAGCAACTAGTCGTCACACACTGTTACACAGAGCAACTAGTCGTCACACACTGCTACACATAGCAACTAGTCGTCACACACTGTTACACATAGCAACTAGTGGTCACACACTGTTACACATAGCAACTAGTTGTCACACTGTTACATAGAGCAACTAGTGATCACTCACTGTTAGAGCAACCGGTCGTCACACATTGTTACACATAGCAACTAGTCGTCACACACTGCTACACATAGCAACTAGTGGTCACACACTGTTACACATAGCAACTAGTGGTCACACACTGTTACACATAGCAACTAGTGGTCACTCACTGTTAGAGCAACTAGTCATCACACACTGTTACACATAGCAACTAGTCGTCACACACTGTTACATAGAGCAACTAGTCGTCACACACTGTTACACATAGCAACTAGTCGTCACACACTGTTAGAGCAACTAGTCGTCACACACTATTACATAGAGCAACTAGTCGTCACACACTGTTAGAGCAACTAGTCGTCACACACTGTTACATAGAGCAACTAGTCGTCACACACTGTTAGAGCAACGAGTCGTCACACACTGTTACACGTAGCAACTAGTGGTCACACACTGTTACATAGAGCAACTAGTCGTCACACACTGTTACACATAGCAACTAGTGGTCACACACTGTTACACATAGCAACTAGTCGTCACACACTGTTACACATAGCAACTAGTGGTCACACACTGTTACACATAGCAACTAGTCGTCACGCACTGTTACACATAGCAACTAGTCATCACACACTGTTACATAGAGCAACTAGTCGTCACACACTGTTACATAGAGCAACTAGTGGTCACACACTGTTACACATAGCAACTAGTCGTCACACACTGTTACACATAGCAACTAGTGGTCACACACTGTTACACATAGCAACTAGTCGTCACACACTGTTACATAGAGCAACTAGTGGTCACACACTGTTACATAGAGCAACTAGTCGTCACACACTGTTACATATAGCAACTAGTCGTCACACACTGTTACACATAGCAACTAGTCGTCACACACTTTTACATAGAGCAACTAGTCGTCACACACTGTTACACATAGCAACTAGTGGTCACACACTGTTACACATAGCAACTAGTGGTCACACACTGTTACACATAGCAACTAGTCGTCACACACTGTTACACATAGCAACTAGTGGTCACACACTGTTACATAGAGCAACTAGTCGTCACACACTGGTACACATAGCAACTAGTCGTCACACACTGTTACACATAGCAACTAGTCGTCACACACTTTTACATAGAGCAACTAGTCGTCACACACTGTTACATATAGCAACTAGTGGTCACACACTGTTACATAGAGCAACTAGTCGTCACACACTACACACTATTACATAGAGCAACTAGTGGTCACACACTGTTACACATAGCAACTAGTCGTCACACACTGTTACACAGAGCAACTAGTCGTCACACACTGTTACATAGAGCAACTAGTCGTCACAAACTGTTACATAGAGCAACTAGTGGTCACACACTGTTACATAGAGCAACTAGTCGTCACACACTGCTACACATAGCAACTAGTCGTCACACACTGTTACACATAGCAACTAGTGGTCAGAAACTGTTACACATAGCAACTAGTGGTCACACACTGTTACACATAGCAACTAGTGGTCAGAAACTGTTACACATAGCAACTAGTGGTCACACACTGTTACACACAACAACTAGTCGTCACACACTGTTACACATAGCAACTAGTCGTCACACACTGTTACATAGAGCAACTAGTCGTCACACACTGTTACACAGAGCAACTAGTCGTCACACACTGTTACACAGAGCAACTAGTGGTCACTCACTGCTAGAGCAACTAGTCGTTACACACTGTTACATAGAGCAACTAGTCGTCACACACTGTTACACATAGCAACTAGTCGTCACACACTGTTACACATAGCAACTAGTCGTTACACATAGCAACTAGTGGTCACACACTGTTACACATAGCAACTAGTGGTCACACACTGTTACACATAGCAACTAGTCGTCACACACTGTTACACATTGAATCTAAATTCAATAGCACATTCTAAAACAAGTCTAGACATTTTCATAAAACGTGATTTGCGGATCTACTTACATTATAAAATGAATTTCAGAAGGGTGATATGTACAGAACCGTAAAGTATGAAGGGAAAAACAATATCAAGTAATCATTTCTAGTAGTAATGCAATCTAAAATTGATCTTAATTCCCCCCAATTACCCACCAGTTGAGAACCACTGGTCTAACAGGATGTCTCAGACCCGCCTCCTGTTGGTCTGGGCTTTTGTTCATGATCATATGTGAGGCTTTCCTTGATTTCTTAACGATCATTTATTGATTAGCGGTCTTGTTTCCTGCTTTATGATGTCCTGTATCTTGAGCTTCCTGGTTTACAGGGCTTTGTATTTTGGGCAGTCCAGGTTTATAGGGGGAGGGAGAGGCTTGTATTTTGGGCGTCCTGGTTTATTGGGGTCTTGTATTTTCAGTAGTCCTATTTGGTGACCGATGTTGACTTGAATGATGTGGAAGCAGGTTTATTAGTGGTATCAGCTGTCAACCACTAACTCAACACACACAGGAAAGTAAATAGCACATAGACAGGGGATTAAGTAGCACACATTGGACAGTAGACAGCACACAGATAGGACAGTAGACTACACGGGCAGGACAGTAGAAAGCACAGATACCAGACAGTAGTCAGCACACAGATAGGACAGTAGACTACACGGACAGGACAGTAGAAAGCACAGATACCAGACAGTAGTCAGCACACAGATAGGACAGTAGACTACACGGACAGGACAGTAGAAAGCACAGATACCAGACAGTAGTCAGCACACAGATAGGACAGTAGACTACACGGACAGGACAGTAGAAAGCACAGATACCAGACAGTAGTCAGCACACAGATAGGACAGTAGACTACACGGACAGGACAGTAGAAAGCACAGATACCAGACAGTAGTCAGCACACAGATAGGACAGTAGACTACACGGACAGGACAGTAGAAAGCACAGATACCAGACAGTAGTCAGCACACAGATAGGACAGTAGACTACACGGGCAGGACAGTAGAAAGCACAGATACCAGACAGTAGTCAGCACACAGATAGGACAGTAGACTACACGGGCAGGACAGTAGAAAGCACAGATACCAGACAGTAGTCAGCACACAGATAGGACAGTAGACTACACGGGCAGGACAGTAGAAAGCACAGCATACCAACAGTAGTCAGCACACAGATAGGACAGTAGACTACACGGACAGGACAGTAGAAAGCACAGATACCAGACAGTAGTCAGCACACAGATAGGACAGTAGACTACACGGACAGGACAGTAGAAAGCACAGATACCAGAAAGTAGTCAGCACACAGATAGGACAGTAGACTACACGGACAGGACAGTAGAAAGCACAGATATCAGAGAGTATTCAGCACGCAGATAGGACAGTAGACTACACGGGCAGGACAGTAGAAAGCACAGATATCATAGAATTTCAACCCCAATAGTACCAGTACCATCTTCTACTCAGATGTCTCATTCATTACTTTATTATCTTTTTTGTGCATATTTTTTTTTTAAGTTGCATATCATTTACAGGACGTTGCCGTTAACAGCAACATTTTACTGCCGTTGTTGATGTCGTGGCAAGCTTTTCCATTCAGTGGTTTGTCATTGTTTTCTGAACGACCGACTACCATACCAACACGTTAAAACCAGCGCGACACGGTCTAGTGCCAAATCGGTCGCCGCTGTGTTTTGAACGCTGGTAAGCGGCATCAAGAATCGATGCCGCAACGCCATCGCCGCTGAGTACAGCCCTATGTTTATTACACGTGCTTAATGAGGTATTATTTTTACTACTTATGGGAGATGTGGACATATTATGTTACGTGCAACTATCTACACTGAAAAGGGGTATCATCAGGACTTTGTATGAATGCCATTATTATTTGGATGCCGCCCAATGATCTAGGTGATTCGGTACGTTCATATTATGGATAGTTGAGAAACTTAGTGTATGGAATATGATGGTGCGTGTCTTGTTAAACATGAGATGTTAACTACATCTATATATTTTGAATATCAAGAAAACAGTAACAATGGCGATATCATCAACAATGGTGAGACCAAAATGTGACATAGAAATAGAAGGGAAAATTCTTAACCAAGTGGATAATTTTAGATACCTAGGGGCATTTATAACATCAGATGGAAGATTTACAACAGAGATTAGGAGCAGAATAGGACAGGCAAAAGCCGCATTTCAGAAAATGAAGAGTATCTTGTGCAATAAGTCACTATCACTGAATGTAAGAAAGAGAGTGATGAAATGCTATGTAGAACCAGTTTTGCTGTATGGCAGTGAATCTTTGAATGTAAATGAACAAATTAAGAAGAAATTACAAACAACAGGGATGTGGTTCCTGAGACGAATGTTGCGAATTCCTTGGACTGGCAGAGTAATCAACAACGACTGCCTGAAACAGGCTAATGAAACTTCTTTTTTTTTTAAATATTGCATATCCCTTACATATAGGGGGGTGCGTGGTTTCGGGTTATGGTGTCCGCCTTGAGTGCTGGAGGTCCCGGGTGAGGATCGGGATTTTTTCACGAGGGCTTCTAGTAATAAAATTTCCCCTGATCTCTGGGTAGTGAGATCGGACGCCCGTGTGTAATGTTGCGCACGTAAAAAATCCCTTGGCAGTTGGAAATCGAAAAAGAGTAGCCTAACGGCGCCGCTCGGGCAAAATTTTTAGTTAAAAATCTACCCAAAGTATGTCAGGATCCCCGCCGGTGCTACGGAGTTCGTGCACTGAGCTGAATTTCTCCAAACTCAGGTTTGAGTTAGGAGGAGAACGGAGCACTTATGGGTTACACCCGTGTGCCGTGATGTTGAACCATCGACACAACTAAACTAAACTAAACCTTACAGGACGTTGCAGTCAACACCAGAATTTTTCAGCTGCTGTTGATGTACTAGGCAAGTGTTACGTTCAGAAGTTTACCATTGCTTTCTGAACGACCGGCTCCCATACCAACACGTTACAACACAACGCGACACGGTCTGCTGCACAAATCGGTCGCAGCTGAGTTTCGAACGCCTGGTAAGCGGCTCTTGAACCGCGTTCGTAAACCTTTAGCCACAGAGACCGGTATATTGAAACTAGTACATTATATGCTACAATAAGAAAGAGACAAACATCTTTCTTCGGTCATCTGATGAGAAGAGCGGCATTGGAGAATATCGTGACAACTGGAAAGATCGAGGGGAAGAGAGGTAGAGGCAGACCAAGAGAAATGATGATGGATGGATTTAGACGGTGGCACGGAGGAATATCATCAGCAGGGTTGATCCAATATATATATAGACATTGTCCATACATGTTAACTGTCCTGTCTGTGTCTATAAATGTCAACTGTCTATACATGTCAACTGTTCGTGTCTTTAAATGTCAACTATCAGTGTCTATATATGTCAGCTGTCTATGCATGTCAAGTGTCCGTGTCTATATATGTCAACTGTCTATACATGTCAACTGTTCGTGTCTATACATGTCAACTGTTCTATCCGTGTCTATACATATCAACTGTCCGTGTCTATACATATCAACTGTCCGTGTCTATACATATCAACTGTCCGTGTCTATACATATCAACTGTCCGTGTCTATACATGTCAACTGCCCGTGTCTATACATGTCAACTGTTCGTATCTATACATGTCAACTGTTCGTGTCTATACATGTCAACTGTTCTGTCCGTGTCTATACATATCAACTGTCTGTGTCTATACATGTCAACTGTCTGTGTCTATACATATCAACTGTCCGTGTCTATACATATCAACTGTTCGTGTCTATACATGTCAACTGTTCGTGTCTATACATGTCCACTGTCTGTGTCTATACATGTCAACTGTTCGTGTCTATACATGTCAACTGTCCGTGTCTATACATGTCAACTGTCCGTGTCTATACATGTCCACTGTCCGTGTCTATACATGTCAACTGTCCGTGCCTATACATGTCCACTGTCCGTGTCTATACATGTCAACTGTCCGTGTCTATACATGTCAACTGTCTGTGTCTATACATGTCAACTGTCCGTGTCTATACATATCAACTGTCCGTGTCTATACATGTCAACTGTCCGTGTCTATACATGTCAACTGTTCGTATCTATACATGTCAACTGTCTGTGTCTATACATGTCAACTGTCTGTGTCTATACATATCAACTGTCCGTGTCTATACATATCAACTGTTCGTGTCTATACATGTCAACTGTTCGTGTCTATACATGTCAACTGTCTGTGTCTATACATGTCAACTGTTCGTGTCTATACATGTCAACTGTTCGTGTCTAAACATGTCCACTGTCTGTGTCTATACATGTCCACTGTCTGTGTCTATACATGTCCACTGTCCGTGTCTATAAATGTCAACTGGCCGTGTCTATACATGTCCACTGTCCGTGTCTATACATGTCAACTGTTCGTGTCTATACATGTCAACTGTCTGTGTCTATACATGTCCACTGTCCGTGTCTATACATGTCCACTGTCCGTGTCTATACATGTCAACTGTCCGTGTCTATACATGTCCACTGTCCGTGTCTATACATGTCAACTGTTCGTGACTATACATGTCAACTGTTCATGTCTATACATGTCAACTGTCCGTGTCTATACATGTCAACTGTCCGTGTCTATACATGTCAACTGTCCGTGTCTATACATGTCCACTGTCCCTGTCTATACATATCAACTGTCCGTGTCTATACATGTCAACTGTCCGTGTCTATACATGTCCGCTGTCCCTGTCTATACATATCCACTGTCCGTGTCTATACATGTCAACTGTCCGTGTCTATACATGTCCACTGTCCGTGTCTATACATGTCAACTGTTCGTGACTATACATGTCAACTGTTCATGTCTATACATGTCAACTGTCCGTGTCTATACATGTCAACTGTCCGTGTCTATACATGTCAACTGTCCGTGTCTATACATGTCCACTGTCCCTGTCTATACATATCAACTGTCCGTGTCTATACATGTCCGTGTCTATACATGTCCGCTGTCCCTGTCTATACATATCCACTGTCCGTGTCTATACATGTCAACTGTCCGTGTCTATACATATCAACTGTCCGTGTCTATACATGTCAACTGTCCGTGTCTATACATGTCCACTGTCCGTGTCTATACATGTCAACTGTTCGTGTCTATACATGTCAACTGTTCATGTCTATACATGTCAACTGTCTGTGTGTATACATGTCAACTGTCCGTGTCTATACATGTCAACTGTCCGTGTCTATACATACTAGCTGTAGGGCGTGGCTGACATACTCACCTGATATTGTTGCAGTTACCAAGCTAGATTCAAGTCTCAACACTGTCAGTTGTGTCTGTCCAGAGTGTCTTCAGATACCTATTTCTCTCCACATGTGTCTTCAGATACCTATTTCTCTCCACATGTGTCTGTCCGATGTGTCTTCAGATACCTATTTCTCTCCACATGTGTCTGTCTGATGTGTCTTCAGATACCTATTTCTCTCCACATGTCTGTCCGATGTGTCTTCAGATACCTATTTCTCTCCACATGTGTCTGTCCGATGTGTCTTCAGATACCTATTTCTCTCCACATGTGTCTGTCCGATGTGTCTTCAGATACCTATTTCTCTCCACATGTGTCTGTCCGATGTGTCTTCAGACACCTGCTTCTCTCCACATGTGTCTGTCCGATGTGTCTTCAGATACCTATTTCTCTCCACATGTGTCTGTCCGATGTGTCTTCAGATACCTATTTATCTCCACATGTGTCTGTCCGATGTGTCTTGAGACACCTACTTCTCTCCACATGTGTCTGTCCGATGTGTCTTCAGATACCTATTTCTCTCCACATGTGTCTGTCCGATGTGTCTTCAGATACCTATTTCTCTCCACATGTGTCTGTCCGATGTGTCTTCAGATACCTATTTCTCTCCACATGTGTCCTGTCCGATGTGTCTTCAGATATCTATTTCTCTCCACATGTGTCTGTCCGATGTGTCTTCAGATACCTATTTCTCTCCACATGTCTGTCCGATGTGTCTTCAGATACCTATTTCTCTCCACATGTGTCTGTCCGATGTATCTTCAGATACCTATTTCTCTCCACATGTTCCGTGTGGTTCAGACCTGTCCGATGTGTCTTCAGATACCTATTTCTCTCCACATGTGTCTGTCCGATGTGTCTTCAGATACCTATTTCTCTCCACATGTGTCCTGTCCGATGTGTCTTCAGATACCTATTTCTCTCCACATGTGTCTGTCCGATGTGTCTTCAGACACCTGCTTCTCTCCACATGTGTCTGTCCGATGTGTCTTCAGATACCTATTTCTCTCCACATGTGTCTGTCCGATGTGTCTTCAGATACCTATTTATCTCCACATGTGTCTGTCCGATGTGTCTTGAGACACCTACTTCTCTCCACATGTGTTTGTCCGATGTGTCTTCAGATACCTATTTCTCTCCACATGTGTCTGTCCGATGTGTCTTCAGATACCTATTTCTCTCCACATGTGTCTGTCCGATGTGTCTTCAGATACCTATTTCTCTCCACATGTGTCTGTCCGATGTGTCTTCAGATACCTATTTCTCTCCACATGTGTCTGTCCGATGTGTCTTCAGATACCTATTTCTCTCCACATGTCTGTCCGATGTGTCTTCAGATACCTATTTCTCTCCACATGTGTCTGTCCGATGTATCTTCAGATACCTATTTCTCTCCACATGTGTCTGTCCGATGTGTCTTCAGATACCTATTTCTCTCCACATGTCTGTCCGATGTGTCTTCAGATACCTATTTCTCTCCACATGTGTCTGTCCGATGTGTCTTCAGATACCTATTTCTCTCCACATGTGTCTGTCCGATGTGTCTTCAGATACCTATTTCTCTCCACATGTGTCTGTCCGATGTGTCTTCAGACACCTGCTTCTCTCCATATGTGTCTGTCCGATGTGTCTTCAGATACCTATTTCTCTCCACATGTGTCTGTCCGATGTGTCTTCAGATACCTATTTCTCTCCACATGTGTCTGTCCGATGTGTCTTCAGACACCTACTTCTCTCCACATGTGTCTGTCCGATGTGTCTTCAGATACCTATTTCTCTCCACATGTGTCTGTCCGATGTGTCTTCAGATACCTATTTCTCTCCACATGTGTCTGTCCGATGTGTCTTCAGATACCTATTTCTCTCCACATGTGTCTGTCCGATGTGTCTTCAAACACCTGCTTCTCTCCACATGTGTCTGTCCGATGTGTCTTCAGATACCTATTTCTCTCCACATGTGTCTGTCCGATGTGTCTTCAGATACCTATTTCTCTCCACATGTGTCTGTCCGATGTGTCTTCAGACACCTACTTTTCTCCACACGGTGTTTTATGTTAGCCAACAAGTACCCATCATAGTCTTATCCTGATGACCTCAATGACCCCTGTCCTTTCCCGGAAATAGTGCATGCGCGAGTGTAATCATGACATCGAGTAGCAACACTCCCATCAATTGGCTCGGCGGTCTCTCTGACTAGATCACTGATTGTTTCCTGCCCGGTCTGTGACAGACATACATGACCCAATCTTGCTGTTGGTCGGCTGGAGTCTGTTTGAGTTCCCTGAGATCTAATCCGCGGTGTGGTTACCCCAGCCAGCAACACTTGGTGGGCGAGTGCCTTCCCTTCAGTGGGTAGAGTTCTGAAACACAACAACTAATTATCGTGAAGTCTTGGGTGTCCTCTCTCTCTCTCTCTCTCTCTCTCTCTCTCTCTCTCTCTCTCTCTCTCTCTCTCTCTCTCTCTCTCTCTCTCTCTTTCTCTCTCTCTCTCTCTCTCTCTATCTATATATCTATATATCTCTCTCACTCTATCCCCCTCTCTCTCACACACTTTCTCTCTCTCCCTCTCTCTCTCTCTCTCTCTCTCTCTCTCTCTCTCTCTCACACACACACACACACTCTTTCTATCTATCTATCTATCTATCTATCTATCTATCACGAATTTTTACCCTGCCAGGATACATGCCCCTTGTGAGAAGACGGACATAATCTATAACGAATAACGGAGACAACATTGAGAAATAAATTTTTGAAGAACCAACGCTTCATTTCAGTGTGAATTGTGTCTGTTTTCTTGCCCATTGAATAAAAATTACGAGGCATTACGTACTGACCACTCCTAGCATCTGTGTGCTGATGAAGGCTAGTCGCCGCAACGTCCTTGTATCGATCGTAATTCTGTACTGTAAAGCTGTATTACTTTCTGTGATTTATTTTGTGTGATTGTATATTGTTTACGTTTGTATTATATACCCTGGGCTGTACAGTGAGATCGTTGTACCCTAGGCTGTACAGGGACATGGTTGTACCATGTCTACAGAAACATTGTTCAATTTTATATCCTGGACTGTACAGGGACATCGTTGTACCAGGTTACATGGACATTGCTATATCCTGGACTGTACAGGGTCATCGTTGTACCAGGTTACATGGACATTGCTATATCCTGGACTGTACAGGGACATCGTTGTACCAGGTTACATGGACATTGCTATATCCTGGACTGTACAGGGACATCGTTGTACCAGGTTACATGGACATTGCTATATCCTGGACTGTACAGGGACATCGTTGTACCAGGTTACATGGACATTGCTATATCCTGGACTGTACAGGGACATCGTTGTACCAGGTTACATGGACATTGCTATATCCTGGACTGTACAGGGACATCGTTGTACCAGGTTACATGGACATTGCTATATCCTGGACTGTACAGGGACATCGTTGTACCAGGTTACATGGACATTGCTATATCCTGGACTGTACAGGGACATCGTTGTACCAGGTTACATGGACATTGCTATATCCTGGACTGTACAGGGACATCCCGGTTACATGGACATTGCTATATCC
>JACEFZ010005038.1:0-141808 GCA_014155875.1 Cepaea nemoralis | reverse complement strand
GGGTGCCGGTGCCTCCAGCTTTTAAGTGTACCTTCTCCTGCATTATCACACTCGACAGACGGTGCAGAGAGCAGAACCCTGCCCGCTGTCAATGCAGAGGTTAACGCGCTCATCTATGATCACTCAGATAGCCCCGAAGTGCTCATCTATACAGATGGATCTGTTGTAAAGCAGCAGAGAAGTGCGTGGGCATTTACAGCCCGTTCAGCGGGCCGAACCGTTCAAGAATCCAGTGGTGCCCACTCTATGACCACGAGCAGCATGACGATGGAGGTGATGGCAGTTACACAGGCTTTCATATGGCTGGAATCACAGCATTATACCAACGTGTGTGTACTAAGTGATTCAATGAGCATGATTCAGAAGGTCGAAGCTGGATCTGTACGTAGACAGTGGACTGAGTCGCTGCGGAAGTCTGTTGTCCGCAAAGTCACCTTCATCTTCGTCCCGGGACATGCGGGAGTCGAGGGAAATGAACGAGCTGATAAATTGGCTGGCTCTGCACCCCCTGTAGATGGCCAGCCCATGGATCGTGCCGATGTTCATTAACGCCCTTAAAGATATGGCGAGAACAGAGGATTTTGACGCCAGTGATTCCACATCGCTTTCCAGGATGAAAGACCTGGGAGTAAGAATCGGCACAGCCAGACGCGAGAAGTACATCGGGAAAACAAAGCGCCTCGTCAACCAACACAGAACTGGCACTATTAGCCACCGGACGCTGATGCATATGCTGGGGGAGGATCTGAGCACCTATGGACATGTCCGGAGTGCAACGAAGATACCCCAACTGATAACTGATAACTGATAACTGCCGTGATAATGTCATGAGCACAGTCGAACGAGAGATCGTCACCTGCTAAGTGAGGGAAAGACTGGCCACCTATTCCTTCATGCATGCAGGCCTACATAATGTGATGGCACTATCACATGACAGGTCCGTAGCAGCAAACTACTTCGGAACATTAAAAAAACACTGCATGTAAGAAAGCCATATAGCCAGCTGCAGATCCCATTGACTACACCAGTTCTGACTGCCAGCAGGTAGTTGTCTTTACTGAGCTTGTCTGTACTGCAAGCTCTCCACAGTGACTCTCACAGCTGAGACGTGCACTGAGCCACAAGCTCTCACAACTGAGGCGTGCACTGAATGGCAATCTCTCACAGCTGAGACGTGCACTGAGCCACAAGCTCTCACAGCTGACTCGTGCACTTAGCGACAAGCTCTCACAGCTGAGGCGTGCACTAAATGACAATCTCTCACAGCTGAGACATACACTGAACGGCAAGCTCTCACAACTGAGACATACACTGAATGGCAATCTCTCACAGCAAGAGACGTGCACTGAGCGACAAGCTCTCATAGCTGAGACGTGCACTGAATGGCAATATTTCACTGCTGAGGTGTGCACTGAGCGACAGTCTCTCACAACTGAGACGTACAGTGAGCGACAATCTCTCACAGCTGAGACGTGCACTGAATGGCAATATTTCACAGCTGAGACGTGCACTGGATGGCAGTATTTCATAGCTGAAATGTGCACTGAACCGACAATATTTCACAGCTGAGATGTGCACTGAACGACAATCTCTCACATCTGATTCGTGTAGTGAGCGGCAAGCTCTTACATCTGAGACATGCACTGAGCGGCAGTCTCTCACAGCTGAGACGTGCACTGAACGAAAGCTCTCACATCTGAGACGTGTAGTGTTCGACAAGCTCTCACAGCTGAGACGTGCACTGAATGGCAATATTTCACAGCTGACATGTGCACTGAGCAGCAAGCTCTCACAGCTGAAACTTGCACTGGGCTAAACAAAGTAGCTACCGATTTTGTGGTGTACCCAGAAATGAAAGAGCAGATAAACTTGCAAAAGGGGAGAAGATTATCAACTCAAGCCATCAGAAAGATAGGTAGCACATTTTTGCCCGACAGGCACTGTCAAGCCATCAGAAAGATAGGTAGCACATTTTTGCCCGACAGGCACTGCTCCCCATTGTTCTTCACAGAACTGGGCAAACACATGTGTAGGCTTGGTCTGTTTGCTTCATCTCTGTGTCCTTGCGGACAAGGCAAACACACGGCGGAACCTGCTCTGAAGGATTGTTCTCTGAACAGGGAGTTCAGATATACTGCTGCACGGGGCTAAGAAGGAACTCTTCTTTCTCTCTCTTTCTTCCTCTCCCCCTCCCCCCTTTTGCATGAGCAACACATGGTCTCTACAATTCAGCCTTTTCAATCTTTGTGCCATGGAGAGGTATAACATCATACCTGATCCCCGCCACCAGTTGTAGTTGCTATGCTTTGTTTTTGTTTTTGTTGAAGCACAATGTAACAATACGGAGTTCACCATGAGACGGCGTATTCATCATAGATGCGATTGATAAGAAGAACAGAATGAGCCAAAGACTGTATGATCAGTTGGATTGCTCGTTCCTGTCACACTATTGAATTCTAGAACCATCTTTTGTGCTCCCATCTCCTCTTTCAGATCACATTAGGAAATTCTAAGCTCAGTTCACCAACACAGAGCACCAGCGAGACTAAACAGATTTATTAGCAAACTAGTAATGTGCACGCACTTACACACACAACGACAGAAAGAGAGAGAGAGAGAGAGAGAGAGAGAGAGAGAGAGAGGAGAGAGAGAGAGAGAGAGAGAGAGAGAGAGAGAGAGAGAGACTGGATAGCGAAAAGGTAGCATAAGCAACTCAAACGCATTCTTAGAGACGCCAAGGTACATAGAAAGGAGAATAGCTTCTTACCATCATCATCACTAAGTACGTTGCCGACTAGCCGGCATGTATCAGTTCGTATGCTGACTCCCTTCCGTACCATGACACATGGCTGTCCAGAATCTTCTCTCGCTGTCTTCCTCTACCTCTCTTTCTACAAATCTTTCCAGGTGTCACATGTTCTAGTATTTGTCTTCTCATAATGCCGTCGAAAGACGATGAGTGCCTGTTTCTGGTTTTTATGAAAAGTTGTCTTTATGTCTTAGCCTCCCCCAAAACGCTTAGATTACTAATTCTGGCTGCGCAGGGAATTTACAGTATTCTTTTATAAAACCATATTTCTAAAGCTTCTATGAATTAATTTATTTGTTGTTGACTGATTGTCCAGCAATCACAGCCATGTGTTAGAACTGGTTCTATGTAACATGCAAGCATTCTTTTTCTAACGTCTAATTCAATGGTTCTCAACCTTTTTTGGCCCATGCACCCTTTCACCATATGTTCAGCATGTCATCTCTCCCCTTTTTTCATATTTCCTCTGTATAAATCCCCCCTCCCCCACAGTATACGTAAAAATAGTAGCTAACTTTAATAACACATACCAGAACAAGTCTAAACGTCTACATAAAACGTGATTTGCGGTTCTTAGATTAACGTGATCTTGAAATAATCTTAATCTCTCTTCCCCATCCACCCCCCACCCCCTATTCCTCGCCGGTTGAGAATCACTGGTCTAATTGGTAAGTGCTATATATAACGTATAGGAGAATCCTATGTGGATGCTGTATAACTTTAAGGAAAATCTTCTGTATGTGCTATATCGCATAAAGGGGAATCGTCTGTGGGTGAAATATCACTTATATCTTCTGTGTGCGAAGAATGCGACAGCGTGGAGTGACGAGGGGATTTGGCCGATGCTCGACGCTTAGAGGAAAGGCGAGACGCACATATAATCAGATTGCTACTGGTACTATTGGGGTTGGAACTCTTCGCTGGCTTCAGAGGATGGGGACGGAGCGGTTATGGGAATGCCCCGAATGCTGTGATGTCGGTTCCTAAATCAATCAATCAATCAATCAATCAATCAATCAATCAATCAATCTTCTGTGTGTGCTATATCACGTATAGGAGAATATTTTGCGGGTGCTATATCACGTAAAAGGGAGTCTTCAGTGCAAGCTATATGAATATAAGTCCTCTTTTACTACACAGATAAGAAAGTTCCCCTAGTGCTAGTCATATGTTTTTGTTATTGCCACAGATGGTCGTCGTCTCACAGACTGGCACGGTGAAGCGCGGATAGGCAAGCTATAGTTAATTCAGCCTGCCCATGTATACTGCCAAACTGCCAATCCGTCAGCTACTATATGTTGTGGGAGGGTTGTATCCAGCTGCGCGGGAAACTTGTCTGCTACTGATTGTCAGCTGGGCAGGCACAAGAATGAACTGTCAACTTGTACGATTTATGAGGAGTATCACTAGAAGTCGCCGGTCTCTCTGGCTGTGGGGTTACAACACTTTCTCTCTGTAATCCCGTTTATCACGCAGAGTCTCGCAGCGGAGCGAGAGCTGAGGCGGTTCGACCCCCGCTCGTGACTTGCGGGATACTGAGCCGGCCGCTCAGAAAGCAATGGCAAACTACTGAGCGTAATCTTGCCAAGAGATCAACAGGCAGCTGAAAGATGCTGCTGTTGACAGCTAAGTCCTGTAAAAGGATACGCAAAACAAACATCACTAGAAGTAGCACTCGCCCACTGCGCCTTCAGGCCTGAACAATGGTCATTATTAATTTTACAGTATGACAAATGCAGTTTGTCTTGTTCCAAATGTATTGGTTCCTCTGGAGTAAACTAATCAGGCCGAGAGAGGGATCATGCTGCATGAGCAACACATGGTCTCTACAATTCAGCCTTTTCAATCTTTGTGCCATGGAGAGGTATAACATCATACCTGATCCCCGCCACCAGTTGTAGTTGCTATGCTTTTTTTTTGTTTTTGTTGAAGCACAATGTAACAAATTATCGTCCGTCAAGACGGCAGGGTGCCAGCAGAGAGATGATAACTGAATTGTACTGTGCTCATGGAGAGAACCACTTCCAACTACCCAGTGAGGAGATAGCACTGGATATAACACACATCAGGGCATTTAGTTTTTATTAATTAAAAATTTTAACAAGTTAAAACCGCAAAACAAAACATCCAGTATTTCGTAATCTAGTAAGCAAAAAAGCCGGCTTCCTGGCCTAGAGGTTAACGACTTTTCTCCGTAATCTCGTATACTCTCGTAAGTAACGTGACGACGGTGAGAATCAGCAGTGGTTCGAATCGCGTCGGTAACTTACGGGGTATGTGAGCCGGCCGCTCAGAAAGCAGTGGCAGACTACTGAGCGTAATCTTGCTAAGAAAACAACAATCAGCTGAAAGATGCTGATGTTGACAGCGATGCCCTGTAAAAGATATGCAAACGTTTATTTAATAAGCAAAAGACACCAGGCAAACCAGAAATCACACGCGCGGAGAAGACAACAGAGGTAGATGAGTAATAGGGCAAACATATTGATGGAAATAGCTTGCAATTCCAACGGGTGGGAAGGTTTGTTGAGGTCTTGTGAGATGGTTGCTCTTAAGAGAGCTCTTGACTTGGTGGTTGATGGCCCTTGCTGTCTTTTGGGGGATAGAAAATAGAAGACAAATATGTCGCCTTAAACTCTTCCTATCCTGGCCTACTTTTAAGTGACAAATGTTTGGGCGAGAAGGTGACACGGTAACACCTGTTTGGAATGTGGTTGAAGAAACCAGCGGAACTATTCAACTTCACCAGTGTCTGGACTAGAGGGAATTAGCAAAAACTAGCGTCCATTGGATCATTTCATCAATTTTATTAGTTAGTGAAGGACTCTTTTACATGTCTGAAGCCCCATTAGGCATATGGTGCTAGATCCATATTGTTATAGACCAGTCGGCACTCGACGGGTGAATGTGCTCACGGTCAGTTTAACACAAATGTAATCTGCTCCACTGCGGTGCCATACTGATTGTCAGCTGGGCAGGCACAAGATTGAACTGTCAACTTGTACGATTTATGAGGAGTATCACTAGAAGTAGCACTCGCCCAGTGCGCCTTCTGGCCTGAAAAAGCGTCTTTACTAATTTGACGTTATGACAGATGCAGTTTGTCTTGTTCCAAATGTATTGGTTCCTCCGGAATAATGTGACACTATACAGCAGTGTTTCCCAACCTTTTTTGTACCATGCCCCACTTAAGCCTTTCTAAAATTCATATTGCCCCCCTTTCCCCCCCCCCCCCCCCCCCCCCCCCCCTCAACATATACATTATTTTTAATATTCAAAAATTGAAATGTTCACTAAAGAAACTTGAATGATAGGTTTTAGGAAGAAATCACTAGGTAATTATTGAGCAAACTCAGTAAGTAAATTTTCAAAACATATAATGGAGAACTGAAATTCAAGTACAAAATAATTTTAATGAAAGATTTTTCTATATTATTTTAATTATTAGTAATTATTTATTATTTAAATTTAGTGAGATCTTTGCGCTTGATGCTTGCTGCAAAGAGATCTTATGTCAGGTTCCAATTTAGTTAACTTCAGTCTCAAGTCTCCCCGTTTTGTTATATTCAGCCGATTTCTTCCATTTTCGAATTGCCCCCCTTTACAGTCAAATTGCCCCCCTATGGGGCGTGGGCCCCACGTTGGGAAACACTGCTATACAGGATAAAAGCTCACCTGCCAGCAGGTAAGCTTCTATCCTGTATAGTGCCATAGTGTATCACTGTTCATATCATCGGACCGGCAGGTGAGCTTCTATCATGTATAGTGTCATAGTGTATCACTGTTCATATCATCGGGCCAGCAGGTGAGCTTCTATCTTGTATAGTAACACACAGTATCACTGTTCATATCATCGGGCCGGCAGGTAAGCTTATATCCTGTATAGCTCCCCCGATGTGTCTCCACCTTGCCGTGGTGGGGGAGCTTGAGTGTCCCGTTGACCCCATGTGCTTGCCGATGGGTGAAAACTACATATCGTTCAGCGTATGGGATAGGGACCAGACTAAGAGAGACACAACCTGCTGCTCTGCAGGAGACTGAGGATAGCAGTCAAAAGTTTAAATCAGGCGCATGAAGGCAGTTCTTGCTTCGGACAATACTCTAAGGCTCTCTGTCGAGGGTTTAGGCTGAACGCCTCTAAGCCACAGACCCTCGGATCTGAGAGTCGGGCCGATATCCACCTACCGAAAAATTGGAATCGAGACACTGAGCAAGCTACATGCCCAGTTCTGACACTTGTTTGAAGGCTCTCAGCTGAGGGATATGTTGGATTCCCGGATGAGATGGCCTGGCCGTTTCTCACTGACTGCTGCACGAAGGTAAGGTGCTGAGCCGGCAGCACATGTAGCCTACCACGTGAGCGAGTACAAAAAGTCAGTAAAATGCCCCAGTCGAAGGAAATGGTTACGTAAACTGTCTGTATCTAACTCATAGAGAGTGTAGATAAAAGTGGAGAAACGTCTCAATAACGCGAAATGGAACGCACGGCGAGCGAACCTATTGCGTGGTCCAAAGTCAAAAGCAAAAGCTTACCGAGTGGATTGTCGCCCGCAGTCTGACCGCCCCTGGAGCTCACTTGAGCGACCAGTGGCAAGCGAGATGCCCAATACATGGAAGTGAGGAACTAAAGCAGCCATGAGCAGGACGTTTCAACTCCTCGGGTGAGCCCAGTCTCGGAGCAATATGTGCCGGCTCTGCAATTATGGAAGCCTCCTTGGATAGCGAGGGACTGCCCATTGTCTGCCCCTGCCTTCCCTTGAGGGCCGACCGCGATGTCGTTGGTCGTTCTATCTTGACCAGCTGAGATGTGGGCGACATCACAACAGTCTAACGTGCCTCGAAATCAGAGGAAGGTTAACCTCATTAAAAAATGCCCGCCGGAAGTCGGAAGTGTCGTCCTACGGGTGGCAAACTAAAAATTGACACTACGCAATTACGTCCGAGTGAAATGTCTCGTCCGAATGTCTCTCGTGCTAGGAACAGCTCTGACTACCTAGTTTCCGAATGCCGCTCTTGTTCGGAACAGCTCTGACTAGGTAGTTTTCCGAATGTCCGCCGTGCCTGGAACAGCTCTGATGGGTACAGGGACAAGCACATGTCCGAAAACTCGCTTAGTGGAAACCAACCGCAGAGCTGACTGGTTTGTGCAGGAACGGCCCAGGGCGAGCGAAACGCCCAATATATTGAAGTGAGGAATTAAAACAGCCATTAGCATGACGTGACGATTCCCTCGGTAAACCCAGCACCAGAGCGTTATGTGCCGGCTCTGCAATTATGGAAGCCACCCAGGATGGCGGAAAATGCTATGGACTGTCCCTGCCTTCACTTGAGGGATGACCGTGTAGTCTTCGACTGTTCCAACTTGACCAGCTGAGATGTGGACGGTACCACAAAAGTGAGAGTCTCCCAGGATTGCTAACCTGGTCAAAAATGCACGCTAAAAGTCGGATGTGTTGGCCTGAGGGTTTCGACCCGAGGGTGCCTAACCAGACACACCGCAATCACATCTGAAAAAATCACTCCGGATGAACGCAAAGAAGAAAAAGATATCCTGTATAGTGACACACCCCTGTATAGTAACACACTGTATCACTGTTCATATCATCGGGCCGGCAAGTGAGCTTCTATCCTGTATAGTAACACACCCCTGTATAGTAACACACTGTATCAATATTCATATCATCGGGCCGGCAGGTGAGCTTCTATCCTGTATAGTAACACACTGTATCACTGTTCATATCATCGGGCCGGCAGGTGAGCTTCTGTCCTGTATACTAACACACTGTATCACTGTTCATATCATCGGGCCGGCAGGTGAGCTTCTATCCTGTATAGTGCCATAGTGTATCACTGTTCATATCATCGGGCCGGCAGGTGAGCTTCTATCCTGTATAGTGACACACCCCTGTATAGTAACAGACAGTATCACTGTTCATATCATCGGGCCGGCAGGTGAGCTTCTATCCTGTATAGTAACACACTGTATCACTGTTCATGTCACCGGGCCGGCAGGTGAGCTTCTATCCTGTATTGTAACACACCGTATCACTGTTCATATCCACCGCGCTACCACGGCTCCCGCTTGACTAATGGTTGGGGTATAACCATTTATTGTAGTAGTTGAGTGACTATACCTTTGTTGCTGTTTTTTGTTTTATAGGGATAACTTGTCCTCCAAATGCCTAGCCGACTGGTATTTACTACCACATGGTTTCACAGCTTTTCGTTCATGTCAATGTTTTTATTTCCCTGCATTGTTACCTGCATACTCTTTTATCTCTTTGTTGCCAGTGACCATACAATTTCTTACGGTAACGTTCGATCTTTCATTTAACAACACACGGCTGAAGTATGTTGATTTTTCTTTTTTTTTTTTTACTTCTGGTGTCTATGCCAACAGCTTTCTTTTTTATTCCATAGCTTGTTTTACATACTTGTGCTTTATATATTATGCCAAGACATTTGATCAAGTGATATGTGATAATGTGAATAAAATGGTATAAGATATTAACATTGGGAAAGATAGAATAATACAGAGTAACTGCAATTAAAAATGGAAATAAAAGGGCAGTTTGAACAGATAAAGCTGGAACACATCGTGACATTGGAAGATCAGTTGGGGAAGTGGCAGAGGCAGACGAAGAGAAAATATGCTGGATGGACTTAAATACGGTATGGAGGAATATCAACAGCAGAGTTGATCCAGAAGACCAAGGACCGAGTTCTGCGGAGAGACATGAACTCCTTCGCCGGTTGGTATGGCACATGATGATGAATGTGACACCATATCTAATGTCAAGAAACAATACGCATCCATGGGTCTGTGAGTTGTCTACCCGTGTTAGATTTGTAAGGCTTGTCAACAAAGTACCTGGCCGCTCGCGCTGTGACAACTTACAATTCTATTTTATTTCTACTAGTTGTCCCTTTCCTTTACGCATCTTCACCTCTCCTTCCCGCGCCTGTTGGCCTCTGATAATTCCACACCTTGATGGTAGTTCACCTGCACCCCCCCCCCCCTCCCACTGCCAGCGCCAGTACTAACGATATCTAACCGCCGGACCCAATCCAATGGCGGCAGTTACCCGCCGCTAGATGCCCGAGTGGAAGTTAGCGGGTCGGTGTCGTACGCATGTTGATCCGCGTTAAAGCCGGTTACCGTTTCTCTTATTTATGTATCAGTATTTGCTTTGTGGTCGCTGGATAGCGGTTTTTTCTGTTTATGTGGTATAGCTGTATAGTATAGCGCTTAGATAAACGATCCACTGTGCACGTATTATCGTGGTTGGATAGCATCCATATGCTACCGAGGCCCGTTTTTTATTTCTATTGTATAGAAATTCTATTCTATAGTTGCATGTCCTTCACAGTACGTAGCATTTAACCCCAGCATTTTGTTTGTTCGTGATTCCTGGGCAAGTTTTACGTTCAGAAGTGTGCCATTGCTTTCTGAGCGATTGTGTTTCGAAAAGAAAAAAAAACAGCACCGCTGTATATATATGGTGGAATAAACATTGTTCCATTTGTCTATCTATTTACTGCGAAAAGTAAGTTACGTGTTTCCGAATGTATTATTGTGATTAAGTAAATATTTCTCATGCAAGTAGTTGGATATATGTCTCTGTTTATGTACTATACTCATGACGCTAATGTTCCCCACTTATTATATATATGTATCCACGACCCAACCTGAATGCTTTGGAGAGTAAAGGGGACGGTGTGACACTGACCACATCATCCACACATTTGTCTAAACACATGGATCTTGCACCATATGCCCGGTTCTCTTAAGACGTGTAAACAGTCCATTACTTACTTATTTATTGATTGTCTTCTGTAAGTGCTTCCCTACAGGCTAGTGCCAGCGGTTCTACGTTTCCTGTAGTCTGTTCATTGTCGTATCCCGTACACCGTGATTGTATCAGGGATTCTGCATTTCCTATAATCTGTTTATTGTTGTATCAGGCGTCGAGGTGTCAGTGTAGAGTACATACACGGACGTCATGTCATCATTGTCTCAGCGTGTCGCTGTCTTGTGTCGCTGTACTGTTACATTGAGATGACAAATGGCTGTACTTTAGCAACCAGCCATACCAATGTTGGAGATGTTCATATACGTCCCCTTATATTTGTTTTTATCAATGAATACTCCATTGACTGTATCATCATTGTGTGCCATAATAACATGCGAACAGACTATGAAAGCCTGAGATAGGAGAACAGACTATGAAATACTGAGACAGACAGGAGAAAAGTGTCCCAAGATTAGCACATTCGCTGGCCTGTTCGGCAGTGCAGGGTCAGACCCGAGTTGTCGCCCGACCTTACTGCACTCGTAACATAGGTCCCAAAGATGTATGTGGGGAAAGAAAGGCGGAGAGTAGGCCGTTGGTATCTTACCTCATAGAACTAACTAGTATATGTGAAGTCTTATGACTGTAATCCCTCCCAGCAGCACCTGTCCTGTAGTTATCATATTGTAATCTCGAAAAGAACAAACTTTATTTTCAAAGGGTTAAGAATATAATCTCGGCAAAGCGAGGCTGTTAGAGCACCAGTGACACGCATATACACATTGATAGCAGGGATTGGATGTGATGTGTTAGCTTCAGATTCAGAACACATTTGTCCAGCCAAACGTGTTGTTATCTTCTGAACACACTTGTCCAAAACTTAAGCACCCTTAGTGCATCACATGGTCCTGCTGTGTACACACTGAATGTGCTGTGCTATACAGACGTGCAGAGTTTTCTGTAAGAAACAGGCTGACTTTTTTATAGGATGTTTTTTTCCCTAGTGTTTTCATACGCCGATTATATCTTCTGGTGTTTTTGTGTGAAATAAAGTGGTAATTTCCTATTAAACCGTTTTGGGTTATTAGTTTGACATATAGGTAAGGATAAAGACAAAGATAATTAGAATAAATCACACAAATGATAACCTGGGTCTCCCGTGGTGAAAGCTCAATTCAAGAAGTGGAATCATACACCCATTTGGGTAGTAATGTAGACAACTATTGGGGAATCAATACGGATATTAAAATAAGAATTTGAAAAGGCGATAGGAACTTTCAGAGCACTGGGACATTTGTGGAACTCAAATTTAAAAAAAAAAGCTTAGCAACACACTTAGAATACGAGAGACAACAGTTCTAACGTTAAATCAGCACTGCTGTATGGGCCAGAAACACGGAGGACGAGCGACAATACTAATAAATGACGTTCATTAACTGGTGCCTGCATAGAATAGGGCTACATGGTAGGACCTGGTGACCAATATAGAGCTCATAATAAGAACTAAACAAATTCCAGTGAATTAAAACGCCAGGAAAAGACGCTGGCGGGGGTAGGACCCACATTGAGAAAACCTGGAATCTGTAGGGCAGACAAAATAGAAGAAGACATAAACACACACGGGAAGAGAATTAGGGACAGATATAAATCATATCGGGAGGACATGGAGCGAGCTGCACCAGAAGACACAGGACACAACGGCTTAGAGAATTAGGGACAGATATAAATCATATCGGGAGGACATGGAGGACACAACGGCTTAGAGAATTAGGGACAGATATAAATCATATTGGGAAGACATGGAGGACACAACGGTTTTTAGAATTAGGGACATATATAAATCATATCGGGAGGACATGGAGCGAGCTGCACCAGAAGACACAGGACACAACGGCTTAGAGAATTAGGGACAGATATAAATCATATCGGGAGAACATGGAGGACACAACGGCTTAGAGAATTAGGGACAGATATAAATCATATCGGGGGGGGGGGGGGACATGGAGGACACAACGGCTTAGAGAATTAGGGACATATATAAATCATATCGGGAGGACATGGAGGACACAACGGCTTAGAGAATTAGGGACAGATATAAATCATATCGGGAGGACATGGCGGGAGCTGCACCAGACGGCACAGGACACAACGGCTTAGAGAATTAGGGACAGATATAAATCATATCGGGAGGACATGGAGGACACAACGGCTTAGAGAATTAGGGACAGATATAAATCATATCGGGAGGACATGGCGGGAGCTGCACCAGACGGCACAGGACACAACGGCTTAGAGAATTAGGGACAGATATAAATCATATCGGGAGGACATGGAGGACACAACGGCTTAGAGAATTAGGGACAGATATAACTCATATCGGGAGGACATGGCGGGAGCTGCACCAGACGGCACAGGACACAACGGCTTAGAGAATTAGGGACAGATATAAATCATATCGGGAGGACATGGAGGACACAACGGCTTAGAGAATTAGGGACAGATATAAATCAATATCGGGAGGGGGCGTGGTGGGAGCTGCACCAGACGGCACAGGACACAACGGCTTAGAGTGAGCTGGTTGAGGGCCTATCCTTCAGTGGGGGATGAAGGACGAAAGAAGAATAGGTCAGGAAGGAGAGGACTCTTCTAGGAGCATATTAGGTATATGATGGTGAGCCCATGTTTGTATCAACCAGTCAGCACTTGATGGCCCGCGTGGTCATCATCCTACCGGCCACCTTTAGTACCCAACAAGTTCCTGGTTCCCATTTTGATGCTGGCTTGACCTGGGAGCCCAGGTGTATTGTAATAAGCCCCGTCTCAAAGAGTATTCGAACTCATCGCCACTGGCTGTCAGGCAAGCATGTCAGCCGCTGCGCTGCCGCCAATCCTCCACACACACAAACACACACACGCACACTCGCACGCACACATATGCACGCACACACACACACGCACACACACACATATATAAAAACCACTGACCATGTTTGACTTTTTGTGGAAATAAAAGATAATATCCCGTTCAACACAAAAGTTAGTTGCATGCCCTTTACATGACGTAGCAGTCAACCCCAGAATGTATTTGCCGTTCATGATTCCTGGGCAAGTTTACTTTCAGTATTTTGCCATTGCTTTCTGAACGACCGGCACCCATACCATAAAAAACCAACACAGCTTTGTTTCGAACGCGGGTATGCGGGATTACGAACTGCGTCCGTAACCTCTTCGCCACGGAGCAGTTCAACACTACTGGCTTATCAATCAATCAGGTGCCGTCTCCACAATGAAGGTTGGCTGCAGTAGATATTCAACACCTGTCTCTCGCCCTGACTGTACATTCTGTCAGGCTGATGTTCGTCCATCTCTTGATATCTTTCCACTTGTATCGTTGTCTACCTCTTGCTCGCTTGCCCTCAACCTTGCCTTCCAGTATGGTTTTTATAAGAGTACCGTGTCTTTTAACGAGGCGGAAATATTTCACTTGCCTCCTCTTTATTTATTTCTTCAACTCTCTCTTCATTCCCAGTTTTTCTAGAACCTCTGCATTTAATTGTGTTTGTTTCCATGAAATACGACCTATTCGTCTGTGTATCCAAATCTCCAGGGATTCTATGCGACTTTCTAGTTGCTTGTTCAATGTCCAGGCTTCCGCGCCATACAGTGGCGTTGAATATACGTGGCATTTGACAATTCTCATTTTTAATGCATTAACAATAACGGCTTCGTGGCTTAGAGGTTATGACTTTTCTCCGTAATCTCGTATACTCTCGTCGGTAACGTGATGACGGTTCAAATCAGCGGTGGTTCGAATCGCATCGGTGACTTGCGGGGTATGTGAGCCGGCCGCTCAGAAAGCAATGGCAAACTACTGAGCGTAATCTTGCCAAGAGATCAACATACAGCTGAAAGATGCTGGTGTTGACAGCTAAGTCCTGTAAATGATATGCTTAAAAAAAAAAAAGATGTTAATACTGATTTCATGCTGTTGAAAGCATTTTTGGCCATTCCTATTCTCTTTTTCATTTCTGTTTCACTTCTGCCATCATCTGTTAATATATGTCCAAGATTGGAGAAACTTGTTACTTGTTCTAGTATCTACCCGTTTACTGTGATGTTCATTGATGACATTCCCTTTTCACTGCTAATTATCATAGATTTTGTTTTTTGGATGTTAATATCTAAGCCACATTCTGCACTGTGCCTGTTTACTTCTTCCACTAGGGTCACTAGGTCTTGTAACTCTGCTCGCTTTCTGCTAGTAACACGGTACCGTCAGCATATCTAAGATTGTTTATGATTCTTCCATTGATGTTAAGTCCAGGCATTTCAACTTGTTTAAAAATTCTTTCTGTGTATAGGTTGAAGAGACTTGGGGACAGTACACATCCCTGCCGTACTCCTCTTGCTATCTCTATAGGCGACGAATAGTTATTTCCGCATCTAATAGATGCCACTTGTTCCCAGTACAAGTTACTAATAAGTCCGATGTCCTTTCCGTCTACCCCTATAGCTTGAAGGCACGTAATTAGTCGTTCATGTTGTACTCTATCAAAAGCTTTCTTGTAGTCTATAAAACAAACATATATACTTGTCTGAACTTCTATATATTTTTTAAATTAACATCCTCAAACATATAATTGCTTCTCTGGTGCCGCTGTTTTTACGGAACCCAACTTGTTGCTTGCTTGCGTACGCTGGCTGTGAATTCCAGCGTAAAGTCCTGTATGTCGGATGAAGACAACCCGTTGTCCAACATCAGCGTGATGTCATACCGGACTGAGGTTTGCGCGAGTATCCGTTGTCCCATGTCTAGCTTATTGGTGTGCAGTCTGATGGTTCCTCGCCGTGCAGGCAGATACTCTCCGACTTCGGAAGAATCAGCGATCCTACTACGTTAGCCAGGACCCCGAAGGGACCTGTTGCCCAGGACGCACGACTAGGATGTGTTAGTAGGTCTTGGCCAGTATACAACCTAGCCCTGGTGCCTTGGAAATACCTCTGCGTCCCTACCCGAATTGTTCTTCAGCACTTCCTCATTTATTTTATTTTGGATTCTTTCTTGTATGACCTTGAGTAGTATCTTAGTTATGTGGCTCATTAAGCTAATAGTTCTGTAATCTTCTCAATCAACAGCTCTTGGCTTCTTCCGTAGTGTGATAAAAATAGATGTTTTCACGTCCTTGGGGATGTTCAATAGTAGTCATTACATAATTCTGTGATAGTATCAATGTCACAGCTGGATAAGGATTTTTATCATCTCTGTTGTTATCTTGACAGGACCTGCAGTCTTTCCTTCTTTCATCATTTTAATAGCCTTTTCTACTTCAACCTTTAATATTTTTGGTCCATCTTGAGTATTATACGATAGTTGGTCTATTGACCCTGTTGTCCCAGAATAAATCTTCTGTGTACTTCTGTCCATCTTTTTATTATGTCAGTGTTATTAATTATAATTTCTCCATTTTTTCCTCTGATACAACCTTTTCCTGTTATATCATTTTCTTCTTTGTAAATCCTTTTATATGTTGATGTAATTCTTTCGAGTTGTGTTTTATTTCCAGATCCTCTATTTCTTTGCATTGTTTCTGCAACCACTTTTCTTTGTCAACTCTGCACATGTGACGTATTTCTCTATCTATTAATATATACTCTGGAGTGTTCTTTGTTTTCTTTCTTTGAGTCATTTTTAGAGAAAAATATTAGTGGATTCTTGACTCATCCTATCTTTATGAGTCCAGAATCCACTAATATTTTTCTCTAAATTTTGTTTTACTAAAATTCCTACTCCTTTCGTGATGATCTCCTCCTGAGTTAATGAATATGTAATCTTCTCTCCTTATATAACTTGTATCTGTCCATATGGTCTCGGATACGCCTAAAATATCTAAATTCATGTTTTTTTGCTTCGGCAATAAGGTTATCAAACTTCCGTGCTTGATATAGGGTGCGTATGTTCCACATAGCCGGCTTCGTGGCTTAGAGGTTATGACTTTTCTCCATAATCTCATATACTCTCGTCGGTGACGTGATGACGGTGAGAATCAGCAGTGGTTCGAATCGCATCGGCAACTTACGGGGTATGTGAGCCGGCCGCTCAGAAAGCAGTGGCAAACTACTGAGCGTAATCTTGCCAAGAAATCAACATACAGCTGAACGATGCTGGTGTTGACAGCGATGTCCTGTAAAGGATATGAAAAAAAAAAAAAACGTTCCACATAACAATTCTTAGACTTCTACTTTTCGGGTTGGTTATTGTCAGTATGTGCACCCTTTCAAAAGAATTTGGGATACATTCGTCATAATGCACTTCCTTATTCACTATAGGAGTTGTATCTTCCCTGTGAATATTTACATCAGGCTCATCTCCAGGGGGCCAAGAATTACCCGTATCGCTGTTTTCTTGTAGAATTACTATTGCTGTTTTTGGGATATTACGTGGTGAGGTCCCAATCTCTTCCACGATAGCCAGCCATGTTCACTATCGTGTCCTGAACACGCCTCACGTGTGCCACACACTCTGCTGTTTCGCTTCCGAAGCCATTGATCTATTTAGATTCATCCGCCTTCTTCACCGTCCCAGTCTTTGTGTACTAGGGATGGACATTCCCTTAGTACTAGTAGGATGTTACCCCTACTTCACCCACTGGCTTATATTATGTTTGTTGAAATGCAGAATCAACATCATTGTTGTTGGGACATTCCCACTCGTGCCCCGTCCCCATTTTCGGTGACCAACGAAGACTGACTGACTTATACGTGGAATGTACCTACTTCCATGAGACCGCATCAATACCCGTGAATGTTTTTCTCCTGCTGGGTAGTCGTGCACAACGAACGGACATGGGAACGGCACATTGGAAGCTTGCCGTACCGCTGCTCTTAGGTTCGATCCGCATCAAGGCAGTTTAACGTTTTTTTTTAAAAAATATACATGATCACCCAGGACGTCCGAGCTTACAGTGGACACCAGGACATGTCTTGGGAAGTAAAAGTAACCGGTACGATACTGACCACATCAGCCACCGAGTGTCGTGTGGTCTATACACATACTGGTCTAGCTGTATATGCCCAACACGCCTTAGGCGTGTAACAGGCGCCTCGATTTACATTGGAGAACGATTGGGAATCATTTGATGCCTGCCAGCAAGCTGTTGCTTCCTCAGATATGACGGAAAACAATATGCAACGAACATGTTGGTAAAACGAATGTCGGCTCAATATGGAGCAACAGGAACAATGATCAACCTTGTGAACCGTGATAGATTGAATCCGGACTAATAGCTGACAAGTTCAATGTCGTTTAATGAGTTACAACGTCAAGTTACAATATCTGCCGGTGATTCCCTCGAAAGTGCCTGTTATTATCAGGTCAGCATCCGAACTATAGGATCACAAAATACAGAGATAAGTTTGAATAACGAAGACACAAACAATAGATTGCACGATTTATTGCCTGGCATATTTCGCTGCATCTCGTCAGGTACATACTGCAGAACTCACACAACTTACGTGAAATTAACTAGATAAATCCTTCAAGTTGAAATATACACAATTTCGCACAGTAATGTCGATTGTCTACCACGGTAATTTTAAGCTGACTAACATGTCTTTCTGTTTACACAATTCTGGCTTGCGTTGATAGATCATAATTGCTTCTGCAATTTTTTAACAAGCGAGTATTCTGTGTTCTAAACAACACGCGAAATGCAGTCTCTCTGGACACAACATGGCGACTGGCAACAATGTGCCTGCCGATTGAAGACGCCGGGAGCTTCCGGTGTGTCGGCTCCTCGTGGCTATCATCTCCTGTGTGTTGTATCTTGTTGACCCATTGAGGTATGTGTTCATACCAATACCAACACCTATTCTGGAGAGGCTACTACTACTATGTACCGCCAACATCCAATTCAATTTTCAAACTAAGTCATACCGCCAAATTGACGGAGTGGCCATGGGGAGTCCTCTTGGTCCTATTCTAGCGGACATCTTCATGGCACACTTAGAAGAAAAGAGATCCTCAGACATCAACAACTTGGCCTTTTACCGGCGTTATGTGGACGATATACTAATCATCACCACAGACGAGCTACAAGCAACATCGTTTCAGGCCACAATGAACAAGACGCATAAAAACATCTCTCTATCTATGGAACACGAACACAACGAAGCGTTACCGTTCCTAGATATTCTAATGAGACGTAGAGCAGACGGCACAATTCAAAGATCGGTGTATCGCAAAGAAACATGGACTGGCCAATACCTAAATTTTCAGAGCTTCACACCTGTCCAGTACAAACGGGGCTTAGTACGGACCTTGTTTGACCGTGCTAGAAAGATATGCACCCAGGACACACTGACAGAGGAATTTGAAACTCTGAAGAATGTCTTAAACCTGAATGGGTACTCCACAGGATTTATAAAGCGCCATTGCCAACAGCCCAAACCCAAAGCAGACGTAACTACAGTCCCTAAACTCAAGGTATTCATCCAGCTAACCTTTCGAGGGGATGACGTAATGCAACGTCTACAAGACCGGCTTACTACAGCAGTAGGTCAAACATTCTGTGCGGCAACTCCAGTCATTAGATGTAAAACCGTACCCATTCCTACACCAACAGTCAAAGAGCCTGTTCCTCTGTACGCCACAAACAATTGTATTTACCAATTCACATGTAGATGCCAGGCCGTTTACATTGGCCGAACGGAGAGACAGCTTAACAAACGGGTGTTAGAACACATACCTCAATGGGTCAACAAGATACAACACACAGGAGATGATAGCCACGAGGAGCCGACACACCGGAAGCTCCCGGCGTCTTCAATCGGCAGGCACATTGTTGCCAGTCGCCATGTTGTGTCCAGAGAGACTGCATTTCGCGTGTTGTTTAGAACACAGAATACTCGCTTGTTAAAATTTGCAGAAGCAATTATGATCTATCAACGCAAGCCAGAATTGTGTAAACAGAAAGACATGTTAGTCAGCTTAAAATTACCGTGGTAGACAATCGACATTACTGTGCGAAATTGTGTATATTTCAACTTGAAGGATTTATCTAGTTAATTTCACGTAAGTTGTATGAGTTCTGCAGTATGTACCTGACGAGATGCAGCGAAATATGCCAGGCAATAAATCGTGCAATCTATTGTTTGTGTCTTCGTTATTCAAATTCACTACGGGAAAACATTGTTTTGAATTTCTCAAACAGAGATAAGTATTAAGTATATTAGTAATATTATTATTACTGACCTGCCTAATTAAACTCCATTGTCGGGATTCAGATAACACGAATTGTCACCTTGGGGATGACCATTCTGTCCTTTCGTTGTTTCTCCTCCCGTCTAGGTCGTGTCTTCATTTCCTTCACAAGTAGGCTCCAAGCCACTCCAATTTATGCCACAGCTTTCACCATATGACTTCTCCTTTGATGCCCATTTCCCCGTCTCTGTTATCAAACAACGTCACTCCCTTGTTTACCTTGGTGCGCACTCGTGCCTATGCGTGCTTTTACCTCTCGGGTTTTCCCGATCTTGTCTAACCATCACCATCATGTGTGAATACTATGTGGCAATGCCGTAGTATCAGTGCCTGTGTTACAGACACGCCCGTTGATTGTGAAATAAGATGATATTGAAGGCGTTCTGTGATGAGAAGTTTCTGTTTGTCGTCCAGTTTCTGCTCTACCCGCCGCCGCCCTACCCCTTCCCCTCTTCTCTGCAGCTACCTCCATGTTCTCGCAATAGCATTCATCTCTGTCTTTAATTCACTTCTCAGTTGTCAACTATTTCCGTTCGTCGTGTGGGTCCCAGGCAAGGGAGTGTTTAGTTATACTGTACTGTAAGTCTTTGGTTGCCTCTAAACATTCGCCCTGGTTCTTATCCGAGCCTGTGATCAAGCAGGCGAGCGTCTAGCTCCCACACAACCGTGGCCCTCGGTACATGTTGTTTTGTATTGTAAAGAGAGTTCTAACCCCTGCTGCTGCCTCTGGGATTGGATTTGGATATGTTTGCTTGATGATGCAATGTTTTATAGACATTCCGTCTTAGTTCCCAGATCTTAGCCGAAGATTTCTATAGAAAAGTAAACTTAGTTCCTAGATCATAGCGGAAGTTTTCTATAGAAAAGTAAGTTTAGTTCCCTGATCATAGCGGAAGTTTTGTATAGACAGGTAAACTTAGTTCCCAGATCTTGGCGGAAGTTTTCTATAGAAAAGTAAACTTAGTTCCTAGACCATAGCGGAAGTTTTCTATAGAAAAGTAAACTTAGTTCCCAATTCTTAGTGGAAGTTTTCTATAGAAAAGTGAACTTAGTTCCCAGATCATAGCGGAAATTTTCTATAGAAAAGTAAACTTAGTTCCCTGATCAAAGCGGAAGTTTTATATAGACAAGTAAACTTAGTTCCCTGATCATAGCAGAAGTTATGTATAGACAAGTAACCTTAGTCCCCAGATCTTAGCGGAAGTTTTCTATAGAAAAGTAAACTTAGTTCCCAGATTATAGCAGAAATTTCCTATAGACAAGTTCCCTGACCATGGTGAAAGTGTTATATAAAGTTCCGTGATCATAGTGACAGTGTTATATAGACAAGTTCCCTGATCATAGTCATCATCATCATCATCATCTTCAACGTCTGCCGTCAAGCGTCGTGGAGAGGAATAATTTGCGTTCCAGCGCCCGGTGGACGGCACTGGATAGTGTCATTCCGTGTGGTTGTACAATGTCTCTGATGTCGTCAATCCATTTTCTTCTTGGACGTCCTCGTGGTCTCGTCGCAGATTATCTTTGATGTAAGGCCAGTGATGGTAGTTGCTGATGTTGCATTCTAACGACATGGCCAAACCACTTGATCTTCTGTCTTTCAATAAATGTGGCACAAGGTGTTGATCCCACAGTCTGTCTGATAGTAGCATTTCTTACTCGGTCTCGGATTGTTAAGTTGGCAGCTCTCCTCAGGCATCTCATTTCGCAGGTGTTGATTTTGCGAAGGTGTAATTTTGATAAAGTCCAGGTTTGAGATTGATAGCATAGAGTTGGTGTGAATATGCTGTTTATTATCTGTCATATAGTGAAAGTGTTATATAGACAAGTTCCCTGATCATAATGAAAGTGTTATATAGACAAGTTCCCTGATCATAATGAAAGTGTTATATAGACAAGTTCCCTGATCATAATGAAAGTGTTATATAGACAAGTTCCCTGATCATAATGAAAGTGTTATATAGACAAGTTCCCTGATCATAATGAAAGTGTTATATAGACAAGTTCCCTGATCATAATGAAAGTGTTATATAGACAAGTTCCCTGATCATAGTGACAGTGTTATATAGACAAGTTCCCTGATCATAGTGACAGTGTTATATAGACAAGTTCCCTGATCATAGTGACAGTGTTATATAGACAAGTTCCCTGATCATAGTGACAGTGTTATATAGACAAGTTCCCTGATCATAATGAAAGTGTTATATAGACAAGTTCCCTGATCATAGTGAAAGTGTTATATAGACAAGTTCCCTGATCATAGTGACAGTGTTATATAGACAAGTTCCCTGATCATAGTGACAGTGTTATATAGACAAGTTCCCTGATCATAATGAAAGTGTTATATAGACAAGTTCCCTGATCATTGTGAAAGTGTTATATAGACAAGTTCCCTGATCATAGTGACAGTGTTATATAGACAAGTTCCCTGATCATAGTGACAGTGTTATATAGACAAGTTCCCTGATCATAGTGAAAGCGTTATATAGACAAGTTCCCTGATCATAATGAAAGTGTTATATAGACAAGTTCCCTGATCATAGTGACAGTGTTATATAGACAAGTTCCCTGATCATAATGAAAGTGTTATATAGACAAGTTCCCTGATCATAATGTGAAATTATTATATAGACAAGTTCCCTGATCATAATGAAAGTGTTATATAGACAAGTTCCCTGATCATAGTGAAAGCGTTATATAGACAAGTTCCCTGATCATAATGAAAGTGTTATATAGACAAGTTCCCTGATCATAATGAAAGTGTTATATAGACAAGTTCCCTGATCATAGTGACAGTGTTATATAGACAAGTTCCCTGATCATAATGAAAGTGTTATATAGACAAGTTCCCTGATCATAATGAAAGTGTTATATAGACAAGTTCCCTGATCATAATGAAAGTGTTATATAGACAAGTTCCCTGATCATAGTGAAAGTGTTATATAGACAAGTTCCCTGATCATAGTGACAGTGTTATATAGACAAGTTCCCTGATCATAGTGACAGTGTTATATAGACAAGTTCCCTGATCATAGTGACAGTGTTATATAGACAAGTTCCCTGATCATAGTGACAGTGTTATATAGACACGTTCCCTGATCATAGTGAAAGTGTTATATAGACAAGTTCCCTGATCATAGTGACAGTGTTATATAGACAAGTTCCCTGATCATAATGAAAGTGTTATATAGACAAGTTCCCTGATCATAATGAAAGTGTTATATAGACAAGTTCCCTGATCATAGTGACAGTGTTATATAGACAAGTTCCCTGACCATGGTGAAATTATTATATAGACAAGTTCCCTGATCATAATGAAAGTGTTATATAGACAAGTTCCCTGATCATAGTGAAAGCGTTATATAGACAAGTTCCCTGATCATAATGAAAGTGTTATATAGACAAGTTCCCTGATCATAGTGAAAGTGTTATATAGACAAGTTCCCTGATCATAATGAAAGTGTTATATAGACAAGTTCCCTGATAATAATGAAAGTGTTATATAGACAAGTTCCCTGATAATAATGAAAGTGTTATATAGACAAGTTCCATGATCATAGTGACAGTGTTATATAGACAAGTTCCCTGATCATAGTGACAGTATTATAGAGACAAGTTCCCTGATAATAATGAAAGTGTTATATAGACAAGTTCCCTGATCATAGTGACAGTGTTATATAGACAAGTTCCCTGATCATAGTGACAGTGTTATATAGACAAGTTCCCTGACCATGGTGAAATTATTATATAGTCAAGCGAACTTAATTCTCTGATCATATCGAAAGTTATCCGTAGACATGCCAACTTAGTCACCTGATCAGAGCGGACGAGTTGGCGGTCTCGAATGTGGCACCCGATGGCTGTCGGAGAAGTGCATCGGACAAGTCCGTGTTTTAGCAGCCAAGACATCGGCAGTGGTATTTCTGACACGGATAGTCGGGCCGTCAACGGCAGTAGCAACGACATTGCCGACCACCGTCGCCCTCAGACAGGCAATCATCCACTGCCCGGTCACAGTAGTGGCAGCGCCCCCCACCCACTTCATCATCATCTTCACCAGCAGCAGCAGCAGTTACATGTGCCGCAGAACGGTAGAGACAACAGCGGAGATGGCAGTGATGGACCTGAAGCTTCATCCAGCTTCTCGGACATGTATCGTAACTGGGTTGACCACATGTGTAAGTCTGTGTCAGCAAAGTTCTAGGTGTGACATATACCTTCTGTGTGACAGAAACCCTTTGCTTCTTCTTCTTCTTCTTCTTCTTCTTCTTCTTCTTCTTCTTCTTCTTCTTCTTCTTCTTCTTCTTCTTCTACTTCTTCTTTTTCTATGGGATTCTCCGTGGCGAAGTGGTTACATCGCCTGCATCGTGCTCCGATAGTTACGGATTCAGTTCCGGACTACGTCGTTCAATTCACGAGTGCAGTTTACTCAGAACTCCTGGGGGATCGTCGCTGGAGCTACGGAGTTCGTGCTTTGTGCTACGTTTTCGGCAGGGCACCCTGCGGAAAGAGACAGCCATATGCGTTTTAAACTCATTTAATCTTCTGCTCTGTCTTAATCTGTCTCATCATATACTCAGAAGATGCCGTAGTTTGACTAGCGAGGTGTAGACATGACAGTGTTCAACTTCGTCTGTTATGTGAAACCAGCGGTCCCCACTGAACCCTACCTGCCAGGGAGATAGCTGTGACTTCAAAATAAAATGTATGAAAACCTTGACCCATTTTTTTTTTCCCAACCTGGTGTGGCTCAGCCATGACTTGAACGTGACCCAGAATGATGTGAATCACATCAGTGTTTGAGAATTTATGAACCTGTTGTGTGTCTGGCTGGGCTGAGACTTTGTATGAACCTCTTCTGTACGTCGCCGGGCCAGGACTTGATGTATTCAACTTGCTCTGATGCAGAGATCCCCAAACCTTCTGGCATAAAAGGGGCTACATTGAAAAGTATCACAAAAACTTGCTTTGTAAATATATTTATTTAATACTGTAAACTCTTAAAGGTCGGCGAGGGAGGAGGGGGATATTTGAAAGCACGACAGGTGGCCTAGTGGTTAGACGCTCTCCTCCCGGCCTGGCAGTCATGCTTTCGGATTCGCCTGAGGACAGATTGTTATATTTGTCTGGGCTCCCAGGTGGACCCAGTCTAAAATATGCACCAGGAAATGTCTTGGGAGGTCAAGGTGGCAGGCGTGAGACATCGTTGGTGGATACAACTCTGGGGTCTAGCACCGTGTGCCCACCGTGCCATGAGGCGCGTGATAGAGGCGTTTACCGGTAACTGCTTCCAGGCATTCGTCAGGGGCGGCCAGTACCGTGACTAGCTGCTACCGTGCCATGGGGCGTGTGATAGAGATGTTTACCGGTAACTGCTTCCAGGCATTCGTCAGGGGCTGCCAGTTCCGTGACTAGCCGCTACCAACCAGCTGGTTTATCAGAGCTGTGCTTGTACTTGTTATACTCTTTTACAACCATTGATGACCTCCGTCTGATAACTGTGTGGAAATAGTTGACTCTTACATTATAACCTCTCTCTCTCTCTCTCTCTCTCTCTCTCTCTCTCTCTCTCTCTCTCTCTCTCTCTCTCTCTCTCTCTCTCTCTCTCTCTCTCTCTGTGTCACACACACACTACAACTGCTATCAACCCACACGGCCTCGCGGTCTGTATTATTCAGTATACATTACAACAACAGTCTAATGCAGTTAACTTGATTGGTTAATACTCCATGGAAGCAATCTTAACTATAAACGATCGATATTGTTTCAACACACACTCATGGGGACTACAGTTATTTTAAATCATTGTACTTATTTTTATTTTCATGCTCCAATTGTTTTTGGCATACTCAAACCTCGCGCGTACCATGTCATCTTATTTTGTGTTTTCTGTCACTCTCCTGTATCATCATCATCATCATCATCATCATCATCATCATCATCATCATCATCATCATCATCATCATCATCATGATGTGTCATGCCGATAAGCATGGGTTGTCATGATTTGTCATCTGACACGATCACCAGAGTCCTGGATCAGCTCTGTGTTCTTGTCTTGATGATGTCATGTAGTAAGACAACCAGGCATTTATCTCTCTTTCTTCCCTTTGCTCTATTTTCATCAGTTTTGTTAGTTGTCATTGCATTTTCGCATTTAGTTTTCCCCATAACGTCCCTTAAAAAAATCGTTCACTGTCTAGGTCTAATTTGTCCTATCAGTTTACTATCTTCATGTGTTTCTTGTAGGACTTTCTCGTTCATTTTCCTGTCCATTCATGGTATTCTTTGCATTTGTCCTGATAAAGCACATTTTCACTGCCATTATACGTCTTTAAGCTTGTCTTCTTATTGTCCATGTTTCGCACGCATATACCAATTTGAATTCCATTTAGCACTTCAACATCTTTTCTCACTGCAGCTGATAGCTTTCTGTTGGTGAACATGCTTTCCACCTGGCCTTGGCGATTCATGTTTTAATCTATTTTTGTGCGTTGCTGTTTGTGATTTCTTAGCAAATTTACATTTAGTAGTTTGCCATTGATTTTAGAACAGCCGGAACTCATACCATTGTAAGAAAATCAACGCAAGGCGGTCTGCTGCCATATTCCCTTCATCTGTCTCATACCGTGGTATGTGGGATTACGAATTGCACCGGTAACCCCTTCGCTAATCGCTAAAAGACACCATCTAAAAGATATCTTTCCTCAGATGTTATGACTGCTCCGAGATATTTCTTCTTCTTCTGCGTTCATCTGGAGTTGTTTTTTTTTTTTTCGGACATGATTGCGTTGTGCCTGTTTACAGCAGAGCTGCGTTCTTGCGCCGTTAGGCCGACACATCCGACTTCGGCTGGGATTTGTTGACCGGGTTAACCTTCCCGGGGCTCCGAGATATTTGTAACCATTGACTAGTTTAAGAATGTTCCACGTACTTGGATGTTACATTATGGTAATTCTTTCTGCTTGGAGGCGGCCATAATCTCTGTTTTCTTACTGTTAAATTTTTACCATTGTTGCTCACTGTTTACAATAATCACATCCACTAAATGCTACAGATCCTCTTCAGTGTCTGCAGTCAATCATGTATCATTGCATAATCATTGTTGGTCCAGGTGGATGGCTAGCAGTGGCATTATTTAATCATTGTTAGTCCAGGTAGATGGCTAGCAGTGGCATTATTTAATCATTGTTGGTCCTGGTGGATGGCTAGCAGTGGCATTATGTAATCATTGTTGGTCCAGGTGGATGGCTAGCAGTGGCATTATGTAATCATTGTTGGTCCTTGTGGATGGCTAGCAGTGGCATTATGTAATCATTGTTGGTCCTGGTGGATGGCTAGCAGTGGCATTATTTAATCATTGTTGGTCCTGGTGGATGGCTAGCAGTGGCATTATTTAATCATTGATGGTCCAGGTGGATGGCTAGCAGTGGCATTATTTAATCATTGTTAGTCCTGGTGGATGGCTAGCAGTGGCATTATTTAATCATTGTTGGTCCTGGTGGATGGCTAGCAGTGGCATTATTTAATCATTGTTGGTCCTTGTGGATGGCTAGCAGTGGCATTATTTAATCATTGTTAGTCCTGGTGGATGGCTAGCAGTGGCATTATTTAATCATTGTTGGTTCAGGTGGATGGCTAGCAGTGGCATTATTTAATCATTGTTGGTTCAGGTGGATGGCTAGCAGTGGCATTTAATCATTGTTGGTTCAGGTGGATGGCTAGCAGTGGCATTATTTAATCATTGTTAGTCCTGGTGGATGGCTAGCAGTGGCATTATTTAATCATTGTTGGTCCAGGTGGATGGCTAGCAGTGGCATTATTTAATCATTGTTGGTTCAGGTGGATGGCTAGCAGTGGCATTATTTAATCATTGTTGGTTCAGGTGGATGGCTAGCAGTGGCATTTAATCATTGTTGGTCCAGGTGGATGGCTAGCAGTGGCATTATTTAATCATTGTTGGTCCAGGTGGATGGCTAGCAGTGGCATTATTTAATCATTGTTGGTCCAGGTGGATGGCTAGCAGTGGCATTATGTAATCATTGTTGGTTCAGGTGGATGGCTAGCAGTGGCATTATTTAATCGTTGTTGGTTCAGGTGGATGGCTAGCAGTGGCATTTAATCATTGTTGGTTCAGGTGGATGGCTAGCAGTGGCATTTAATCATTGTTGGTCCAGGTGGATGGCTAGCAGTGGCATTATTTAATCATTGTTGGTTCAGGTGGATGGCTAGCAGTGGCATTATTTAATCATTGTTGGTCCAGGTGGATGGCTAGCAGTGGCATTATTTAATCATTGTTGGTCCAGGTGGATGGCTAGCAGTGGCATTATTTAATCATTGTTGGTCCAGGTGGATGGCTAGCAGTGGCATTATTTAATCATTGTTGGTTCAGGTGGATGGCTAGCAGTGGCATTATTTAATCATTGTTGGTCCAGGTGGATGGCTAGCAGTGGCATTATTTAATCATTGTTGGTTCAGGTGGATGGCTAGCAGTGGCATTTAATCATTGTTGGTCCAGGTGGATGGCTAGCAGTGGCATTTAATCATTGTTGGTCCAGGTGGATGGCTAGCAGTGGCATTATGTAATCATTGTTGGTCCTGGTGGATGGCTAGCAGTGGCATTATTTAATCATTGTTGGTCCTGGTGGATGGCTAGCAGTGGCATTATTTAATCATTGATGGTCCAGGTGGATGGCTAGCAGTGGCATTATTTAATCATTGTTAGTCCTGGTGGATGGCTAGCAGTGGCATTATTTAATCATTGTTGGTCCTGGTGGATGGCTAGCAGTGGCATTATTTAATCATTGTTGGTCCTTGTGGATGGCTAGCAGTGGCATTATTTAATCATTGTTAGTCCTGGTGGATGGCTAGCAGTGGCATTATTTAATCATTGTTGGTTCAGGTGGATGGCTAGCAGTGGCATTATTTAATCATTGTTGGTTCAGGTGGATGGCTAGCAGTGGCATTTAATCATTGTTGGTTCAGGTGGATGGCTAGCAGTGGCATTATTTAATCATTGTTAGTCCTGGTGGATGGCTAGCAGTGGCATTATTTAATCATTGTTGGTCCAGGTGGATGGCTAGCAGTGGCATTATTTAATCATTGTTGGTTCAGGTGGATGGCTAGCAGTGGCATTATTTAATCATTGTTGGTTCAGGTGGATGGCTAGCAGTGGCATTTAATCATTGTTGGTCCAGGTGGATGGCTAGCAGTGGCATTATTTAATCATTGTTGGTCCAGGTGGATGGCTAGCAGTGGCATTATTTAATCATTGTTGGTCCAGGTGGATGGCTAGCAGTGGCATTATGTAATCATTGTTGGTTCAGGTGGATGGCTAGCAGTGGCATTATTTAATCGTTGTTGGTTCAGGTGGATGGCTAGCAGTGGCATTTAATCATTGTTGGTTCAGGTGGATGGCTAGCAGTGGCATTTAATCATTGTTGGTCCAGGTGGATGGCTAGCAGTGGCATTATTTAATCATTGTTGGTTCAGGTGGATGGCTAGCAGTGGCATTATTTAATCATTGTTGGTCCAGGTGGATGGCTAGCAGTGGCATTATTTAATCATTGTTGGTCCAGGTGGATGGCTAGCAGTGGCATTATTTAATCATTGTTGGTCCAGGTGGATGGCTAGCAGTGGCATTATTTAATCATTGTTGGTTCAGGTGGATGGCTAGCAGTGGCATTATTTAATCATTGTTGGTTCAGGTGGATGGCTAGCAGTGGCATTTAATCATTGTTGGTCCAGGTGGATGGCTAGCAGTGGCATTATTTAATCATTGTTGGTTCAGGTGGATGGCTAGCAGTGGCATTTAATCATTGTTGGTCCAGGTGGATGGCTAGCAGTGGCATTTAATCATTGTTGGTCCAGGTGGATGGCTAGCAGTGGCATTTAATCATTGTTGGTCCAGGTGGATGGCTAGCAGTGGCATTTAATCATTGTTGGTCCAGGTGGATGGCTAGCAGTGGCATTATTTAATCATTGTTGGTCCAGGTGGATGGCTAGCAGTGGCATTTAATCATTGTTGGTCCAGGTGGATGGCTAGCAGTGGCATTATTTAATCATTGTTGGTCCAGGTGGATGGCTAGCAGTGGCATTATTTAATCATTGTTGGTTCAGGTGGATGGCTAGCAATGGCACCATGCGTAGGCAAGTTTTGCTAGTATTCAGTGGAAATTTGCTTGTTATTTCAGCTATTGCTCAGTGCAGAGCTTCAAAACTTGTGTAACTGTTGGTCAGACGAAATGTGTCACACCCCCTCATTCTGTTGTGCAGTTAAAAGACTGTTGTATTGTTATCCCCATCCCAGTTGGCCCACTTAGAACAGCTGAAGACATCCCGGTCAACTCTCACGGGAAGGCAGGGGCCCATAAATGCAGAGTCCACACATAGCGTTATGGTACTGGACTCGCCCAAGGAATTGTCACATCCTGCACATGGCTGCTTAGCCTCACTTCCCTATATTGGGCCTTCCGTTCACCACAGGCTGTTCCTCCAGAAACCAGAAGAATGCAGTTGACATCCACACAGTGAGCTTTCGACATCAGAAACCAATGGCAAACTACTGAACGTAAATTTACCTAGAAAATCACACACAGCTAATAAATGCTGGGGTCAATGGTGATGTCCTGTAAAGAACTAAATGTGAGTTGGTGACTCCAATTATTTGTAAGCAACTCTTGTTTTGAGAAGCCTAGATCTAGTGTTTCTTCTGTTGCACTGTTTTCTGTGAGTGCCTATCAGTACATGTAGATGTATTTCTGATGCTATGACTATTGACCCTGTGATGACTTGACTTATGTTTCAGATGATGACTCGACAGCCTACATGTCTGCAATGCCACATACTATAAATAGTGAAACTGCTGTTAGAGGTAAGGTGCTAACTGTGCCTGCTGTTGTAGTATAGCATTCACTAAATAATGTACTCTCCCATAGAATGCTCAGCATCATCTTCAGGCAGCTAGTCGGTTGCAGAATGCCATTGTCCTCAATACACCCCAGAAATGTTCTTGATCTTTCACCAGTTCCTGTGACTCGTGTATTTCCATGATCCTCTTTTGTGCTTCATTGGGGCATAGGTCCTCAAACCACTCATGTCAAACCGTTCTATCTGATGTTATTTCCCTGCATTATCCATCTCTGTCTTTATTTCTCTTGTCGTGTTTTAAGGTCTTCCATTGTTTCATTCTACCTGTGGGTTTCCGACTAGTAAGCATTGTTATATAATTGTCAGGTTTTCTCATTGTGTATTCTATTCAGTGCCAGCATCTTTTCTTCACCTCTTGGTTCACTGGTATTTGGTTAGTTTCTTTCCATGAGCTGCACATTGATGATTCTGTCATACCACACTTGTCCCACTATTCTGTGCATGCACCAGTTAATGCATGTTTGTAGTTTATGAATAATTCTTTTAGTTGTCTTCCATATTTCTGATCCATTTAGAGGTAATTATTTAACACAAGTTAAATATTCTAAGTTTGGTGCCAAGTTTAATTTCTTTTTAGGGGGTTGTGTGGTCTCGAGGCATGGTGTCTGCCTCGAGTGCTGGAGGTTACGGGTTCAAGCCCCGGTGAGGACTAGGATTTTTTTCACGTGGACTTCTAGTAATAAAATTTCCCCTGGTCTCTGGGTAGTGAGATCAGATGCCTGTGTGTATTGTTGCGCACATAAAAATTACCTTGGCAGTTGGAAATCGAAAAAGAGTAGCTTAACAGCACTGCCCGGGCAAAATTTCGAGTTAAAAATCTACCCAAAGTATTTCAGGATCCTCGCCGGTGCTACGGAGTTTGTGCACTGAGCTGAGTTTCTCCAGACTCAGGTTTGAGTTAGGAAGAGAATGGAGCAATTATGGGTTACACCTGTGTGCCGTGATGTTGATCCATCAACTAAACTAACTAAATTAAACTAAACTTTAATTTCTTTTGATTTCCACAATTTCCTAGTGTTATGAAAGCTGCTCTTACCTTTTGTATTCTTCTGTTAATATCTCTATCTGATCCTCCATCTTTGTCTACATTACTACCTAAACATATATATGATTTAGTCTCTTGAAATGAAGTTTCACCAAGGCAGATTGGGTTATTATTTGCTTGGTCTAATGTCATTATCTTTGTCTTTTCCATATGAATATTTAGACCTAATTGTTGCAACCATCCATCAAGTGCGTTAAGTTTATCTTACATTTGATACGGTGACAAAAGGATCCCTATCACACTCCTTTAAAAACAATTTTAATTACATCTGTTATTTTCCCCTCATGAAGAACCCAGCATTTCATAAATTCATGTTGCACTTATAAAGTTAATGCTAATGGTTTTCTGTGGGATCCCATAGTGCCAAATCAACTACCAAATGGATTTTTTTAATGTGCTGTCAAGGACCTTTTCATAATCTATAAATCCAACATAAAATGGTGAATTCAGTTGCTCTGGTATTATTTGTAATGTGACTATCTGATAAAAACTGCTTCCGTCTTGCTCATACCTGAGTTGTTTGTCAGTTGTAGCTTTTCATCTCTCCAGTTGATCTTGCTTAATATGTTCCTAACAACTAGCAATATTGATCATTATTCCTCTATAATTTTCACACCGCTGAAAGTAACTTTTCTTAGGCAACTTCACCAGTTCTTCTTCTTCTTCTGCGTTCATCTGGAGTGTTTTTTCAGATGTAATTGCGTTGTGCCAAGTTTATTTGCGCCCTTAGGCTGACACATCCAACTTGTGCATGTGTTTTTGTTGACTGGGTTAACCTTCCCAGGTACTTCACCAATTATCATTCTCGCCAGTATGTTGGTACTTCTTCAGTTACCCAGACACAGCTAATTAATTTGTGCAGCAGTTCATTTGAGGTGTCTATGTTGTTGGCTTAAATATTTTCTGCTGGTACACCATCTAGAGTAGCAGCTTTCCCATCTTTCAGTAGTTTGCTATCTTTTCTGATTTCTTCTTTACTTGGTTTCTCACAGTTGATATCCAGCTTCACTTCTGCTGACTGGATATCAGTAGGGTCATTTGGAAATGGTTCTTTAATATGTTCCTCAAAGTATTCTGCCTACCTATTCATTTTATCTTCAATGTTGGTGAGAAATTTTCCATTACTATTTTACAATTTACAATGTCTTTTGTTTATTTCGGTTGAAAGGATTCATTATATTACTTCGGTATATGTTGAACCTTTTTCATCAGTGTGCACTTGATGAGATACAGCTAAATTTGCCAGGCAATAAATTGTGCAATATATTGTTTATGTCTTCTTTATTCAAATTCACATTGGGAAGACATTGTTTTGAATTACTATCGTTGATAAGTCCACATGGTTGATTATATTTTCCTTGTGGTGCTGTAAGGTTTCTGCCTCCTTTGCTACAACATATAAATATGCATCCTTATATGCTACCCAACTTCTTTGTTAGCTTCTGTGTAGTTTTCTTGTCCTGTGATTTTAGCAGTTTGGGTTTGCTGTCATTTACTTCTGCTTTTCCATCTTCTGTTTTCTTCAGTGTTTTCAATATTATCCATGCTTTAAGTTTTCGTTCCTGCTTCCCAAAGACTTCCATATGGAAGTTGCTCTAAATTTCTTGTAACTTGCTGCCAGCCAGCAGTCTTCCATGCTTACATCAGCTACATACTATTGCAAGACATGGTACTTTTCTGAGGCTGTGACCATAAATTGTTTCTTGGTTTCTGAGATATTCTACATTATATTGAGTTCCATGTTTTTATGATATGTTATTCTTGAGTTTCAACTTAATTTTACTTGTCTCTCAGATGGAGATCTGAATTTATGGAGGAAAGTCATTAAGTAATAGGAACAGTATTATAAAGTGCATGGAAGAGTATGGACAATCACAATTTTATTTCTGGACATAGACTGACTTTTAGGTAATACCCCATGTAGGGATTGTGAGGATCAATTGTAAGGATAAAGGAAAGTCTTGATGATCATCTTTTGGGATATCAAGGGCATATATTGGTGCATTTCCAAGAAAGGAGTGAAACTGACTAGTGCTCAATACTGTGATTTGCTAGTGAACAAACTGAAGTCCACAATGTGATCGAAGTGCCTGAGACTTCTCTCAAAAAAGAGTATTGTTACTGCATGACAACGCCTGTTCTCATACAGTGGATACACTACATGCTCTGAAATGTGAGGTCTTGAAACATCCAGCCAAACTTGGCGCCATCAGACTTTCGCTTATTTGGATCCTTGAAAGAACATTTGCATGTCACAGACTTGAAGATGACGATGAGGTAATGGAGGTGGTGCAAAATTGGTTTAAGGCCACACCCAAAAACCTTTTCCTAGAAGACATCAGCAAACTTACGGACAGGTGCATCAAGTGTGTTGCCAGATAGAGGGACTATGTTGAGAAATATCATATAGAAAACATCTGATTCGCACTATTGTAAAAAAGTAAAAATAAAATTCTTATGTCTTAATCACTTTCCCTTGTGCATGCACCTCTAAAAAGTGTTACATCATGTAGAGGTATCTAAATTTCTTATTAATACAGATATGGCTGATTTTGTTTTTTGTTTTACATTCTAGTGATGCTCACACTGCTTTAGTTATTCTTGTGTGTGGAAAACACTTCTGCCTATAACATATTGAAATAATGCTAAACTATGTGTGAACAATTCTCCTTTTCACTCATTACCCCTAGTCTGTGTTTCCCCATGATTTCTTCATAACCAGTTTTATCCATTTCTACTTTGCCATTTAGGTCTCCCATCAGAATTGTCATATTTCTGTTTCTTTCATTACTTATTATGCTGTGAAGTTTCATGTACAATTCTTCTTTAATTGATTCATCTTTATCATTTGGTGGTGTAACATTGAAATACACTCATGTTTTTTATTTCTTTTTCATGGTTTTAACTGTTGATGTTATAATTTTAGAACTCACTGCACTCTTTTAATACTTTCTCACCTCTTTGGATAACTTAAGGGCCAATTCTTCATTGGGGGGAATTTTTCTCAGTATAGCCTGAAAACGGTACTGTTTCACCTGTGCTGAGATGCTGTGTGCTTGTTCTGTTCCATCTCGTTTTGCATAATCCCAAAATTGCTAATCTTATATTTAATTTCTTCTTCCACATGTGCTGTCTTTCCTAATTCACTCATAGTTTTAATATTGTCTGTGCCAATCGGAGATTTTTTTTCATGAAACTGAGTTAATCCGCAATCCAGACTCTTGGCGACTTTATTCATACGGTGTCTTTGTCAGGCTCCATTGAATTAAATTTCTGGTAGTTGGTTGGCTGAGTTATTCTTTTTTTTCTTGTTGTGATTTGTTCATGGTTGGTTGGATTTTGTGGCTGAATGTTTCTAGATGATTGGATAGGCTGTCCTAGGCACAACCGTTCTTAATCGCCTGTTAAGACATGCATGATAGGTTACATTTTCACTATTCTTTGCTTCCCTTATGGATCCTGTTAACACATGGGCAGATGAAAGCCGTAGACAGACAACATTTCAAATCAGTCCATGACAGTTAGTTAGTTAGTTAGTTAGTTAGTTAGTTAGTTAGTTAGTTAGTTAGTTAGTTAGTTAGTTAGTTAGTTAGTTAGTTAGTTAGTTAGTTAGTTAGTTAGCTAGTTGACAGATCATCCTCATTGCACATTGAACCATTTAGTACATAAGTGCTCAGATAACCCATCTCAGTAAATCCCGCAACCTGTAGTGGCTAACAACATAAATTTCTGTATTGGTTTACTAATCTTCTTTAGCTTCCTGCATAGCGCTTTTGTCTGGCATGACATGTATACAATGACAGTGTCTCACAGAAAGAACATATGCACTTCAACACACAGACGACTAGACTTAAAAGCTAGAATACTCTTGGTTGTTTCTTTAAGGCATACAGAGGAATGACTAATGTGGATATTACATTTGAAAGAGGAAGTCAGTATTACATGTGTATAAGGAGGTGAACAGTAACTGCTTTACACTTCCTGAGGACACTAAAACCAATTAGGACTGATACCTATCCTATGACGAATTAGGGCTGACATGGGATTGGCTGCCCCATCCAGTAGAAAACTTTTAGCTTCAAAAACCAAATCAGCCATAGATAGGTCTAAGGATAAGGAACTTCTAGGGCAGGTTTGTGCCTTGGTTATTCACTAAAATATACCAGCTATGGAATTGAAGTGAAGCTAGCTGCAGTAAAGCTGTGAAAATACTTGGAATACAAGGTTGTACATGAAGTGGACTAGCTTCAATAAAGCTGTGAAAATATGAATACAAGGATTAACATGAAGTGGAGCTGGCTGCAGTAAAGCTGTGAAAATATGAATACAAGGATTAACATGAAGTGGAGCTGGCTGCAGTAAAGCTGTGAAAATATGAATACAAGGATTAACATGAAGTGGAGCTGGCTGCAGCAAAGCTGTGAAAATATAAATACAAGGATTAACATGAAGTGGAGCTGGCTGCAGTAAAGCTGTGAAAATATGAATACAGGGATTAACATGAAGTGGAGCTGGCTGCAGTAAAGCTGTGAAAATATGAATACAAGGATTAACATGAAGTGGAGCTGGCTGCAGTAAAGCTGTGAAAATATGAATACAGGGATTAACAAGAAGTGGAGCTGGCTGCAGTAAAGCTGTGAAAATATGAATACAAGGATGAAGTGGAGCTGACTGCAGTAAAGCTGTGGAAATATGAATACAAGGATTAACATGAAGTGGAGCTGGCTGCAGTAAAGCTGTGGAAATACTGTAATAAAGGAATAACATGAGGGGGGGGGGGGGGGGCCTAGTTGCGATGACGCTATGAAAATGCTGTGATTACAATGATTAAATTAAGTGGAGCTTGTTGCAATAAAGTTGTGAAAATACTATGAATGCAAGGATTAACAGCAGTGGAGATATCTGCTGTAAAGCTGTGAAAAGGATATGAATACAGTGAAAAAACTTGAGATGGAGCTAGGCGTATTTTCTATTCTGTTTACGGTATTCTCAGTATTCTTCTCAAAACCATGTCCACTGTCTCGGTTTCTTCACTATGTCATTATCCTTGTCCAACATTGGCATTTATACAAAACAGATCTCAGATAACTTTTCAATAAGTGATTGGCCTTCATATAGAACAGATCACACAAGTGATGGTCATACATACAGAACAGATCACACAAGTGATGGTCATACATACAGAACAGATCACACAAGTGATGGTCACACATACAGAACAGATCACACAAGTGATGGTCATACATACAGAACAGATCACACAAGTGATGGTCACTCATACAGAACATATCACACAAGTGATGGTCACACATACAGAACATATCACACAAGTGATGGTCACTCATACAGAACATATCACACAAGTGATGGTCACACATACAGAACATATCACACAAGTGATGGTCATACATACAGAACATATCACACAAGTGATGGTCACTCATACAGAACATATCACACAAGTGATGGTCATACATACAGAAGAAATCACACAAGTGATGGTCATATGACACATACAGAACATGTCATACAAGTGATGGTCATACATACAGAACATATCACACAAGTGATGGTCACTCATACAGAACATATCACACAAGTGATGGTCATACATACAGAAGATATCACACAAGTGATGGTCATACATACAGAACATATCACACAAAGTAATGGTAATACATACAGGACATGCCACACAAGTGATAGTATAACAGTAAGGGATTTAGGTTAGTAGTTAGAGAGTTAATGAATGCTGCGCATTCATTAACTAATGGGGAAATAAAGTTAGTGAACGCGTGAGCACGAATGGGTTTAGGTATCCAGGGGTTGCTCACGCGTCAATTGGGATTCGGCCATTAGAAGAACAACAAAGATGTCGGTATTTACATCGGCAGCAAGAAAATGTATTTGATGACTCATTAAACCTTTTATACCTTACAACGCTGAGTTTGTCATCTATATTGATGTCAGCCACTAACGATACACAGCCAGGCCATGTTCACCCTGTGATATGACCTGATTTGGCGCCGAATATACCAGGATCTCTGAATCGTGCTGTCGCGGTCACTACCGATCACAGAGGTCACCATAAAATGATGTCAAATTGGAATATAGAAGTCAACAGAAGTCATGGAAGGTTGTGTTGAAGTCCTGCACTCTTGAGGAACAACTTATGTCGTATTTTCAAGTCTTTATGATGGGGTTGATGCTTGTCAAAACCGCCACACAACACATAATGTTCCGAGTGATGAAACAGAGCAGCCATCGTCATTGTTGAATCCTGTGTTGACCTGCTCGTTCTTTTCGAAACATATGGATGTTCCAGATATGCTGCCGTGAAATTTGGTCTTGCTGGAACTGTCGATTTAACCGTTATCGTGTGAAGTTAATTGAAGGTGACCTTGGTTGGCTGAAGATAAAGTTTGGAGTAGTTGGTCAACGCTTATATGGAGCCGGCTCAATTGATTATTGTCTCGATCGTTGTCTCTGATTTGAAGAAAGTCTACTAATTATGGAAATTTACTCCATTCGAGATTGGTCATAACTGCAATCCCTGAATTCTGGCGTATCAAAAGATCACCCAAGCGGGGCGATATCGCTATTGAATTTTGCCATTTCAAATCCAGACGGGCCCAATTAAGGGTGAAGATGACTAGAAGGATCATTTATCGGTGAAAATAAGTCAGAAGTCACCGACTAGGGCCTACGATTGAAGCGAGGAACCTAGCAAATACGCTCGTTTTTCCGTTTTTCTACAATCAGCGAAGAATACCGATTGAAGTGAGGAATCCAGAGGCTTTTCCTTTTCGTTTCCTGCGAGAGAAGAAGACAACCGTCAAATAATTGTCGATTGGGCGTCATACTCCTTCATTCTTTTTTCGATTGGACGACAACCATACTCTGGGGGACGCTGGAATTGTTCTAAAATTTTTTACAACGGCAGATCATCAGTTTTGAAGAAGAAAAACGATTGGACAAACGACAGGACTATAAGTATAGCAGAGGGCTGGCCAGTACTGTCCTCTGATCACAGGCGTTGATTGTTGATATCGAGCCCTATCGAGCCTTGTCGATCCTTGTTCAAGTTCTTAGTCTCAGCATACGAGATCGAAACCTGAAAGGCCCTGGAAGTCATTGCCTGTCCGTTTGAAGTTTGCAGAACCGAAGGAAAATGTTGGCTGAGTAAGCGAAGTTTAATTTAAATTAGTTAATGAGTAGGCATATGTGTATAATTATTTGTTTTAAGATAGAATTGAAAACCTGATGCATTTTTTTGAGTAACCTTTTGCAGAGTATGTGCTAGCAATAAGAAAGTTGCCTACGTATTGAAAACAACAAGGCTTTATATCATAAAGGCGTGGTGAGCCACTATGGAAGTCTTTTATAGGAAGTTAGGACGTGTGACAGAGTTGATGGATGGCTTAAAAATGGACGTAGATAGAATTTCGTCTATGATAGAATTGATAAAGAGGCAGACGCTTGAACGAACAGAGCACAAGACAGGTATGAGGCGTGTTGAGGTAGACAGGTCCAATAGAAATAATAACCAGGCTGGTTACAATTCTAAAGTTATCAACCATATACATATGAAAGCAGATAAAAGAGAGACACAGAGACATATAGGAATTAGTAATTGTCAGAAAAGGAAACAGTGGTCTTGGCCTTCAAAAAGTGTAAACGCAAGAGCTTTACGAGAAAACTGGTTTCAGATCAGACAGTTGCGATATTCGGTAGCAAGGTTGACTAACAAAGAAAGAAACACAGATAAGATTTTGGGTAGTCTGGAGGTATCTTCAGTCTTTTGTGTCAGACAAGAAAGAGAGACACAGACGCAACCAGGCAGTAGTGTGGAAAAGAGTACTCAGACGTCGATTGATAAAGTGACAAAGAGAGACACTGGTACAGAGCTTGAACAACCCAAGACAGAAGACAGGCAGACAAGAACCAAAGATGTAAAAAGACAGGTGAGGAAAAGTATTAGGGAAAGGAATAGTGTAATAGTTAATAGAGGTACTACTGCTATGCCAAGTTCCCCAGGTATAGACATTAAATTAATCCCTAAATGGTGTAGAAATATTAGCTGTGAGAGTTTAGGTTATAGAGAAGATATTTCTACCTCTACCGCCGCATATTGTAGTAAATACTGCGCTGCTGAGACAACTACAGATACTGATGATTCAAAGAATGAGAGGATTGCACTATGAGCAGATCCTGACTCGAAGCGTGATGTTCCCTCATACGGTGTGGTTGCTAGTAGACAGACAGACAGAATTTTAGTGGGTGACTCTTTAGATCAAGATACTAGTATATATGACAGAAAAATAGTGAAGGCTAGGAGACGAGTACCAAGAGAGAGAGAGAAAGATACTTCCAAAAAGAAAGATGTTTGCCTAGTAGAAAGTAAAAAACGAGAACAGCAGAAGTATGAAGCATCGCTGGAAAAAGCTAGAAGTCTCATGAAGTCGATAAGACCATGGTTATATTTAAATAATAATTAACTAATACGTAAAGACAGGATAATTTGTTGGGTGGAATAACTCAAGTTTGATGAGGCTCAAATTTCGACTCAAAGGTGGTGTTGCTGTGGAAAATAGTGGAGAATCACTATAAGTAATTGTATAGGTTATTTTGAGAGATAAAGGAGTCATAGAATAGTGATAACGATTGGGTAATGCGGATGTCATAGCCTGAAAATAGCGCGTAGAAGTATTATGAACTGGTGAGGAGGTTAAGATAAAGTGAGTGAGTAGTTGACTGTCAAAGTGGTTTGACGTAGAGAATTAAGTAGGACGGAGAATAGTGGGATTATGATGATTGAATGAAATAAGAAAGCAGTTGAATTGTGAAAGTCCTGTTGAGTAATTCGTCAGGTTATGCGTTGTCCGTACGTGAGTATAACAGTAGACAAACAGGTGTTCGTCACGATGAGTGACATGGATAAAATGTTGTCAAGCGATTGGTAATAGTTGCGCGTTTGATATATCTTGTGTCAATGTGTGTGGAGGAGATCGACACGCTTAGACTGTGGTGAGTGATTCCTAGAATGTTGAATTGGCGTCTAAATTGTTGTTTTTTGGAAGTAATGGTATGGACACGTCAGGTTGTCGCGATGCGAGTCCAATGTTGTTTGGTTACTTAAAGTAAGTAGTTAATTCTATGTGAATTTTTTTTTTTTTTTGAAAAAGGTTCTCGTTCTCTTTGGTGAGAAGATAGCTGTTTTTATTGAATTTGAGTTTTCAATGCATCATATATGGTATGTTATATTATTTTTTTATTGACTTGGTTTTGTAGAATGATTGACATTTGATTTTATGATTGAATTTGTTGAGTTTTCTGAAATAGATAAATAAGTTATTGTTAGTCCATAAAAGAGACTAACAATGGATAGGATGCATGATTCATTTTTGTGGGGATATATGAAAACATATTTGAATATCAAAAAGGGGGGGGGGGGGTGATATTGTTGTTCTATTCTTGAATTGTCTTGACTCTTGTTATTAGTGAATTGTGAGTTTAATTAGTTTATTGTGGTTAAATATTAGCATGTTACTTTGTTTGCCAGGTTTTCGTTTACAAAATAATGTTATTTATTGAGTTACCCTGACTATGTTTAAATTAGTTTTCGTTTGACGTTCAGTAATGGGGAGTTAGAAAATTTAAACAAGTCCATATTAAAAAGGGAGTTTTGGATGCAGAATTACGTTCAGAAAAGGGTTAATAAACTACTGAGGACTAGAAGAGAGACACATGATAATCAGCGTTAATGTTTTAGGATGGAGAGGTTGATAATATGGTGGCTATGAGGTGTTGGAATATATATGGATTGGAAGCCATATTGGGGAAGAAAAGATTGACGTGACTAACGCCTATGGCAATGGGGTAAATGTGGGGGGAAGTTTAAAACGTAGTTTATATAGGGTCGGAAGTGAACATGGATTTAGAGCCATGATGTACTTTCATAAGAGTCACGAGATTGCTGGCTTATAGAAGAAGAAGTGGGTAACGTGCTACGCCAGACAGTGTGAAGACAAATAGTAAAACATGAATTGAATCCATGTTTTTTTATATATACTGTGGATGTCAGTACAATAGAAAAGGGGGGTAAGTAAGTGAGAAATAAACAAGTTGTCAGTGTGGAGTGCTGTGGTCACAGAGAACATAGATTAAATGACATGGGGTTTTAGGGGTCCGTGATATATGGACTGAGATAGAATAACGTTAATTGCAAACAGTGAGGGGTTAGAAGGTCACAGACATGAGTTCAGTGACGGTATAGTGTTGCTGTTGATAACGGCATAAATTGAGGTTCAGGAGAAATGTCCATAATAAATGGACATTAGTGGGTTGATGAAGTTTTCGGCAAAATTAAGAGGGAATTCTGAGTGAGGTTTGTTTTGACTTCAGTTGTTCTTTATAAAATGTGATGATATGTTACCTTAGCTGTTTATTTTTACAAAACTTTGGTTTTGTTTTTTTGAGTTACCCTGGGTGTGTTTAAAATAATTTCTAGATTGACGTTCAGTTATGGGGGAAAATGAAGAGTTGTTCTTAGGAGCTTGCAGAAAATATGAAAGATGGAGTAAGGGCCATGCTTCGTTATATGAATTTTGTGACTTGAAGTTGAGTTGTTTAACGTGTATAACGTTTATAAATAGAAATTGAGGGTGAAACATAATTGAGTTAAGGGGGAAGTTTGTTGTGATTAGCGATGTAACTCAGTATGTTCATAGTAAGATTTAGGGAAAGTAATGGAGAAGTATATTTAAAAGTGGCTGGGGTTGTCAGCAACAATTGATAATTACATGGGGGTTGGAAAGAGTTAAACCGTTAAAAATGGTTTGGGGGATTGAATTAGGGACTGCATGGCGAAAGTAGCCTTTAGCAAGATGAAAAACATTCTGACCAATAAAAAGATGTCAATTGAAACGAGAAAAAGAGTGTTGAGGGGATACATAGAGCCTGTTCTTTTGTATGGATGTGAAACTTGGACAATGAACAGTCAAGCTGAAAAGCATCTGATGGCTGCAGAAATGTGGTTTCTGAGGAGAATGCAAAGAATACCATGGACAGACAGAAAAACCAATGACCAAGTACTACAGGAGACAAATGAACAACGTAAACTGATTAGAGAAATTAGGCGTAGACAGTCAAAATTTTTTGGACATGTTATGAGAAGAAATGGATTGGAGAACTTAGTGACAACTGGCAAGATCGAAGGGAACAGACCAAGAGGAAGACCGAGAGGAAAATACCTGGATGGCTTGGCCACATGGCATGGACGAGACAGGAACACTGAGCTGATCCACGACACTGGTGATCGAGTGAAATGGCGAGTCATGACCGCCCACGCTTTCCGGCATGGCACATGATTGATTGATTGAATGTAAATACATGGATTTAAAGCCATGGATGAGGGGAATGACGGGCGATACTGTATAGCTGGGTAGATGGGGGTTGAAATAGGAGCTGGGTTGAACAGCGTTTAATGGGAGTATATGGGGGGAATGCCAGGTTGAATTTTGGCATTTAAATAAGTGGACTCTGGAAGAAGAAGATTGTGCTTAACAGTATATTAATAATTTGAAGGTTTTGAAGGAATGGTTGAACTTGACGAGGTGAATAATACAAAAGGTTGTAGTTTTGGATTAACATAACTTTTTGATAACAAAAATTATTATTGACGAGAATGAAGATAAATTTTGAAAACTTTATTTTATAAAGTTTTGAGAATGCATGGGAAGAGAAATATGATTACCTCTTACTATTTTCTTACTTTCTAATTTTCTTCGGTGCGCACCAAACCAATCTAAAGTAAACTTTTTTTTTCCTGTCTATCCTGGAGTAGTGAGAATGTGATTAAGTGAGAAACGATAAGGAAAATATCTTCAATTTTTGTCAATCATAATTTAGATGGACATTTTCAAAGCTGTTCGCTTATAAAGAGTTTTGTAGAGAATGTTATAGAGAGTTTTGTAGAGAATTTTGTAGAGAGTTTTGTAGAGAATTTTGTAGAGAATGTTGTAGAGAGTTTTGTAGAGAGTTTATAGTAGGGTTTTGTATTACTGACATTGTATAAAGTATGTCTCTGGATTAGCGTTTGGCTATGATGACATAGGAGGATGAGATTTGAATTATGAAATATATGTTGAGGGATTGTTGGACAGATTTGGTATAGAAGAAGAAATATTTCAATATTTCAGTAGTGAGTAAGTGTTAAGGGGTAGAGTTGAGACTTTTCCAGAGAAAAAGTCTTTTTGAAGAAGGGGAGGTATATAACAGTAAGGGATTTAGGTTAGTAGTTAGAGAGTTAATGAATGCCGCGCATTCATTAACTAATGGGGAAATAAAGTTAGTGAACGCGTGAGCACGAATGGGTTTAGGTATCCAGGGGTTGCTCACGCGTCAATTGGGATTCGGCCATTAGAAGAACAACAAAGATGTCGGTATTTACATCGGCAGCAAGAAAATGTATTTGATGACTCAATAAACCTTTTATACCTTACAACGCGGAGTTTGTCATCTATATTGATGTCAGCCACTAACGATACACAGCCAGGCCATGTTCACCCTGTGATAATAGTCATACATACAGAACAGATCACACAAGTGATGGTCATACATACAGAACAGATCACACAAGTGATGGTCACACATACAGAACAGATCACACAAGTGATGGTCATACATACAGAACAGATCACATAAGTGTTGGTCATACATACAGAACAGATCATACAAGTATTGGTCATACATACAGAACAGATTACACAAGTGATGGTCGCACATACAGAACAGATCACACAGACAACCTATCAGTAAGTGAGTGGCATCCTTACAAAACAGATTGCACGTGATCTTTCAGTAAGTGCATTTGTGCTAATGGTGATTTCTCTGTCTTTCATGATGTGACTCATTCTAGTAAACAGTTGTACAGAGTCAACATTTCATTTATATTTCACAATTTTAATCTGCTTACCAAAAATATGAATACCCAGGTGAACAAGTTGCTAAAAACTGCAACTTAGACCTGCTTCATAAAACCGCACAAGTCTTCTAACGGAGATCTTTGGTACCGTCGGTGGTTCTGTATCTAGTATGCAATTTTCAACAGCTGTTTCACAAGCTTTGAGAGTTTTTGTTTTTTTACTCCAGCATTATAGTTGCTGCTGTCTGTAAACATATACTCGTGAGTCCTGTAATGCTGGTAGTTTAAGTTACAGCCTTTATCATTTCAGAGGATAACCCATTACAGTATTCTCCTCATACGCCCAGTAATGGAGAACCTCGGCTCGGAAATGCACGTGGTGAGTAGATGACATCTTACTATCAATGGTCTCTCTCTCTCTCTCTCTCTCTCTCTCTCTCTCTCTCTCTCTCTCTCTCTCTCTCTCTCTCTCTCTCTCTCTCTCTCTCTCTCTCTCTCTCTCTCTCTCTCTCTCGCTTTCTCTCTCCCTTTCTCCCCTCTTTCTCTATCCATCTCTCTATGTTTGTCTGTCCCACCCCATTCCCCTCTTCATGTCTCCCTCCCCTCTCCACCTCCCTCCCTCTCAATCTCTCTCTCTCTCTCTCTCTCTCTCTCTCTCTCTCTCTCTCTCTGTATCTGCCTGTCTGTGTCTCCCACCCTCCCTCTCAATTCATTATCTCTAATCCGTTTCACTCACAAGTATATTTACACCCGTTGTAGTCATGACACACAGTAATTAATATACAATAACTCAAAGTAATGCAGCTTGACGGAACATAGTCACGGAAAACACAGGACGTTGCGGCGACTAGCCTTCATCAGCAAACAAATATATACACAAAACACAACATATAATTGATTTATTTGGTTGTTTCGGGATTTGAAATTTAAATATTGAGCACAACCCACCACTGGCAACGCTGATCGTATTCTGGCATGAACCTAAGGCCTATAATAACGGGGAAGACACTACGGTGACTACATTAAGGCATAATAACGGGATGAGAAGAATGGACAGATGAAAAAAACTGAGAACAATGACAAGAACATGAAAACAACGGGGGAAGAAATGTTCTACATATCTCAGAATCCCCGGCTGTGATGGTAAGTTATTGACACACGGTAAGTTATTGACACATGGTAAGTTATTGACACACGGTAAGTTATTGACACACGGTAAGTTAAGCTGCAGTAGAAAACTGAGGGGTACTGTCAGTAATGTAATCATAGAACATACAATACCAGCAGTGTTCTGGGATCCTGTTCAAATCCCCCTGGAGGCTGGGATGGTTTTTTTTTTTTTTTTTAATGGACTTGAGCTCCCAGGTCTACCCCGCCTAAAACGTACCCGGAAATGTTCTGGGAAATAAAAGATTTGATATTAACCACATGACCAGTCTAGTGCCTGCCGATTGGGCTGTACAAATAGTTTACTTTATAGCCGTACACCCAGTACGTGGGAGAGTTGTTCTGTACTTTTGTGCTAAAAATGAAATACGTTAAAGTAGCTCGCAGTGTAATAACATGAAAAATACAAACACAAGTATTGGATGTCACTTACAGAAGACCTGGGAAAGGAAGAAATCAGTGGACGTGCTTCACAATAGAACAATTGATATTTCTTCTGGTATTTCAGCGACCCCACTGGTTCCCGTGCGATAGAATTAACAATGAACGCCGTATGAATAGCCTTGTTATGCCAAGAACCCAGCCCACCGTCCCCTGGCTTCAGTGGTCTTGCCGAGTCTTCAACATTCAGCTCCTTTAGCAATCGTTAGTTAACTACAGTGTCTTCCAGGTCGCACTCTTTCTCTCCCGTCTCGATTAAAGCCAATATGAAAGTAGTAATTACGTTAAGTCGTGTAAGAGCGGCAGCTGTAGGAAGAGGACCAGAGGTCAGCAGATGTTAACGTGAGCGACTTCATTGACAGGCACGGCTTCCCATTGTCTCCGTGGAATTAACTTTTCAATCTGCTGGTAGGGTGGGCGGTAGGGCGGGTGTTACTGCCTGTTGAAACATGCATAGTCAAGCAGGTTCATTGACCTCAGCTACCTTGAACTCACGGGTAGAGGTGAACGTCTGTTGAAGAATGGCGCATCCGATCTGGGAACAGGTTCCAATAGTATAGAGGAATTTCAACCGATAAATATTATGTGAACAGTCATTGACAAGAATGAAAACTGTTAAAGAGACTCGCTTGGTGTTATTATATCTACACGAAGTATGAGGCTAGTTTCAGGTTGAAAATACCTATTTTTGTATGCTTGTTTTAGTAGTGTTTGACTAGTGTACACGTTCAGCTATGGTAGTATAGTAACTAGAGCACAAGTTTAGACATGGTAGCGTGGTGCTGGTGCACTTATTTAGCTGTTGTAGCATATTGGCTAGTGCAAGGTAGCCTAGTGATTAATGCATATGTTTAGCCACAGTAGTACAGTGGCTAGTACACTTGTTTTGTCTCCGTAGGTAGTGGCTAGTGCACTTGTTTTGTCTCCGTAGGTGGTGGCTAGTGCACTTGTTTTGTCTCCGTAGGTAGTGGCTAGTGCACTTGTTTTGTCTCCGTAGGTAGTGGCTAGTGCACTTGGTTTGTCTCCGTAGGTAGTGGCTAGTGCACTTGGTTTGTCTCCGTAGGCAGTGGCTAGTGCACTTGTTTTGTCTCCGTAGGTAGTGGCTAGTGCACTTGTTTTGTCTCCGCAGGTAGTGGCTAGTGCACTTGTTTTGTCTCCATAGGTAGTGGCTAGTGCACTTGTTTTGTCTCCGTAGGTAGTAGCTAGTGCACTTGGTTTGTCTCCGTAGGCAGTGGCTAGTGCACTTGTTTTGTCTTCGTAGGTAGTGGCTAGTGCACTTGTTTTGTCTCCATAGGTAGTGGCTAGTGCACTTGTTTTGTCTCCGTAGGTAGTGGCTAGTGCATTTGTCTGTCGTCCTATTGCCCTGTTCATCGCACACACACACACCGCTATACATTTTCCAGTCTTTCATATATCACACTAGGCGTATCTCAACACAGCTCACACGAACTCTGTTGCACTTTCCGAGAATCCCTATATGTGGATATCATTATCACACTTTCTATGTATATTTTTACCTGGTTAGGTTTTCACTGTTGCAACTTACCCCTGTCAGCTGCCTGTTCGGCCAACTCTTGACATGTTTCAGCTGCAGAAAATTGTTGACGTGCGCTGAATGCATTATTAGACAATTCTAGACGTTCAAGCCATATCGTGGCAGACACAGAGAGATGAACATCAAGGATTGGGACAACATCTTGGAGGAGATAGAGATGGGAATGTCAGGGATTGGGGCAACGTCATGGTCAACATAAAGTGATAAATATCAGTGATTGGGGCAACATAATGGCTGACATTAAAAAACGTGAGGACAATTCTATTATTAGAGCCTGACATTTCCTCATTGCACGGAGCTGTTTCCGTGCGTGGATCCATCAGCAGCGACCAGTAGACTGACTGACAGCCCGTGATAAAGTTATAACATTTGTTGTTTAGTCTTTTAATACTTTCTCACCTACTAGTCCTCCTCTCTTTATCCCTGTCTCTCTCTCTCTCTCTCTCTCTCTCTCTCTCTCTCTCTGTCTCTCTCCCTCCCTCTCTCTCTGTCTCTCTCCCTCCCCCTCTCTCTCCCTCTCTCTCTCCCTCCCTCCCTCCCTCTCTCTCTCTCTCTCTTTGTCTCTCTCCCTCCCCCCTCTCTCTCTCTTTGTCTCTCTCCCTCCCTCTCTCTCTCTCTTTGTCTCTCTCCCTCTCTCTCTCTCTCTCCCTCTCTCTCTCTCCATCTCTCTCTCTCTCTCTCTCTCTCTCTCTCTCTCTCTCTCTCTCTCTCACTCACTTTGTCTTCCATTCATATAAACAGAAACATCAGACTGAGGCAGGCATAGATTGACACTCATAGAAAACCACATGAGAGGACACATTGGACAAGAGGATTATTTTAACGCTGTAGACATACCGAATATTGACTCCGGGAGGGCATACGAGCATATGCTCCATGATATGGGGGGGGGGGGGGGGGGACTGTAAAAAGCGGAAGAAATAGAAGCCTCAACATTAACGCATTTATTTCACTAGAGATTATCGGCAGTTGTGCTTTTTGTTCCCATGGCCGCATAGACGGGTGACTTGGGGCCACTACATGGCGGCACCACGCTCGGATGTTGTACAGAGTTTAACAGTCATTAGTCATGACACCGTTTCTCCTCATTGAACCATCCGTTTTTGTGTGCATTAAAATAGCGTCGTACCTGTGTCAGAAGTGGGCAAACATGTGACTGAACGAAATCTAGACAGACGTGTGACTGTGCGGATCTAGACAGACATGTGACTGAACGAATCTAGACAGGCGATTGACTGGAAGGATCTATTCTAGACAGACATGTGGGTATGTAGAGTTAGTCGTTAAATGTAGAGAGATAGTTGAACAAATAACAGGTGGGTAGGCCATACATACAGTTATGGACTAGTGTTTTCGGGAAGTTCGCATTCCCTTCTGTGACACTAGCGATAGAAAGAGATGGATGCAGTCCATTGGTGTGTCCACGAGAGCGCCCTAGAGTGACCATGAGAGCAAGTCTGCCAGGTCATTGACCTGGCCGGCATGAAAGGTAATGCGGGGAAATAATATCGGTCAACTGAGGTCAGTGTCGCATTAGCTCACATCAGGTGTGCTATTATTGGAACTAGCGGTTCCCAGATTTGTAGCTAAAGGGGAGCCGTGGCTGAGAGGGTACGTGTCCGCTTCAGCCTCAAAGGGTTCCGGGATCAGTTTCAGCACAGGGCTGGGAGTTTGCCCTAGAGCCATTTGTGAGCTGGGGTCCAGGGTTTTTGGTTAAGGGCGAAAAACTGGAGCTCCCGAGTGTATGTTGTGCATGTTAAAAATACCACAGCAGTTCGAAATCGCAAAGATCAGGCCATAATACCTCGGTACTGGCAAAATTGTTAGGAAAGAAAACTTAACTGCGGGTAGATAGAGCTGGTTACCTTGAATGGTTAGGTAGAACTGGTTACCTTGAATGGTTAGATAGAGCCCGTTACCTTGAATGGTTAGGAAGATCTGGTTACCTTGGATGGTTAGATAGAGGCCGTTACCTTGAATGGTTAGGAAGATCTGGTTACCTTGGATGGTTAGATAGAGCCCTTACCTTGAACGGTTAGGTAGAGCCCGTTATGTTGAACGGTTAGGTAGAGCCCGTTACTTTGGATGGTTAGGTAGAGCCCGTTACTTTGGATGGTTAGATAGGGCTATCATAACAATAATTAACTCCTTGTAAAGAAAACCAGATGAAAGGGGACTCCCCCTCCCCATTTACCCCATGAGGATTATTGAGTATATTGTCTCAGACATTATTTTAGATCAATGACAACTCAGGTTAACACCGCACTAACCGCCTTTACTTTTCGAGAACTTTCCTGGTAGCCATTTTTGGCTTATGTGGATCTGATAGACAAGTTAGCCCCCCCCCCCCCCCCCCCCCAACTCCGCCCCCCGGCCGCCGTCTGGCACATGGTGGCGCCAGGATACCAAGTCTCATCTTCAAATGTTGGCATTGTATACACCTAACATCACGGCCCAGTGGGCTTGATGGTTTGATCTGTGCTTGGTTCATAGACATTCTTGAGACTTTTAGTGCTATAAAATGGCTGGTTGCACATTCTGTTAGTATTGTGTAGTTGTTGGTTCAGACATCACACATTTTAGACTGTCTTGTTTGTCACACATTGAAGTACACATTGAGACATTGCTGCTATTTGGGGGTGGCAGATTGAGATCCCAACTTTCATACTGTACAGCTGCCTGCGATTCTGACAGTCTGTCAGGATGAAGGAAATAAAGAAGACAACTGTTATATTTTCTGTGTCCACACTTCAAGACTGCTACCTCAACTCTCATGTTACTAGGGAATATCACAGTTGTCACAGACTGTATACCTGATTATTTGTTATTCTGTCTTCGTTTTCTCAATACCAGGAATGTTTTCTGTCATTGCAATGGAGTGCTGCTATCTCCAAGCTTTGAGACAGTTTATATTACATATGGGTTTGGCTGTGTTGTCAACAATAGGATCTGTCTTTTTCTGTCCTTTTGCAAAGTTGTTTTGTTGTAAACTCCCACTTCTAAGACCAATAAACCTCTGATAGGTAGTGTAGTCTGCCAATCCTCTAAATATTTCTGCTTGCTGATGACCTCTGCTATAGTTATAGACATGTAGCCTCTTCCAGTTCATTAATGGCCATTGTCTTCACACCACCAGTTACCATGTACATTCATTGGTTGTGGACTTGATTTATTTTGTCAGTTTGACTTAACTGCTGTTGGCAATGCTGAAATACCTGGTTGAAGACTTTTCTTACCCATCCATTAGATATCCTCTTGAGAACTTTCTCATTTGCTCCAGCTTCTTGGGAACTTTCCCATTTGATTCCTGTGTTATACCAGTAAGCATTTTCATCATTGTAATTCTTTGCCTTAACTTCTATTAACCTTTGGTCCAACATATAAGGCAGTAATCAAAGATGATATCTAGGCATTTTGGAATCTCCACACTGTCACAGTATTCTTCCATTTAACATTAGTTTAGATTGCTGTGCTTTATTTGAGAGGGAGAACACTGCATGTTGTTTTCTCTCCACTGTTCTTCACCAGAAATTTTTTGCCCAACCCTCAATCACAGTTAAGGCTTGCTGTATCCTATTGTTTGCTGTACTGATGCATTTTTCAGAAGTCCATGTGGCTAAGTCTAAAAGAACGGAAACATACAAATACCTGGATACAATCTTCAACTGCTCCAACATCATAAGGGAAGAAATACAAACTAGAATCACCTCTGGAAATAAGATATACTATGCACTACAACATCTACTAAAATCAAAGGCGCTATCTCGTAACACCAAAATCACAATATACAAAACACTATCACACCAGTTGTGCTGTATGGCTCTGAAACCTGGAGTATAACGAAAGGAGATGAAGCCTTGTTACAAACCTTTGAGAACAAACTTTTAAGACACATCTTTGGACCCATTAGGGATACACAAAGTGGAGAGTGGAAAAGAAGAAGTAACAAAGACATTTATGATCTGTTTAAGTCCCCGCTAATCACTGGTATCATGAAGGCTAATAGACTACAATGGCTGGGGCATATAGAAAGAATGGAAGATAATAGGGAAACAAAACTCGCTTACACTCAGGAAATAAATGACCGTAGACCCCGAGGTAGACCAAGAAGACGGTGGAGAGATAATACATGTACAGACCTACAAGCACTTGGAATCAACGACTGGCAAGAGAAGGTCCACCAGAGAGACGAATGGAGACGGATTGTATTTGCAGCAAAGAACCTCAATGGCTCGGAAAGCTGAAGAAGAAGAAGATGTGGCTAAGTCACCTGCAAGAGATGAGGTGTCTACTCTGCCTTGAAGATTTCCTGCCATGTCATTGATATATTGTTGGCTAAGTTCTTACTCTATCCCTATGTCCCTCGACTCCACAGACCAGGGGAGGATGACAACTATCAAATTGGGTGGACCCCTTTGAGATGGGGGACAGCACCTGAGGGGAATTTCATGGGATTAGCACCATTCCCCTTTCTTTAATTTGTGACATCATCATTAAGGGAGTTATGCTGTACTGTTGTGGCTCAGTGCATCCAATTTTGTTAAGCATTTCTTTTGGGTTTGCCTTTCCCCAGACTCTGACTGTCTCAGATTTATGTATAAGGCAGCAGGTTTTTGTATTTGTCTGGTTACTACCTATTGACCTTTTTGACATGGTTAGTTAGTTGCATATCTTTTACAGGACATTGCAGTCAACTCCAGCATTTTGTGGCCGCTTGTGATTTCCTGGCAAGTTTACGTTCAGTAGTTTGCCATTTCTTTCTGAAAGACTGGCACTCATACCATTGTAATAAAACCAATGCAAGGTGGTCTGCTGAAAATCGCCTGTGTTTCAAATGCAGAATTTCAAATTGCTTATGTAACCCCTTCGCCACAGAGCCAGTCATTGATATGGTACACCCTGCCATTAGCTGTGCTGCCATTGACATAGCTGCTGGCATCATTGACATGGTACATCCTGCCATTAGCTGTGCTGCCATTGACATAGATGCTGGCATCATTGACATGGTACACCCTGCCATTAGCTGTGCTGCCATTGACATAGATGCAGGCAGCACAAGCTAAAGGTAAAGACGTTCCAGTATGACAGTACAGGGCAAGATGTGGTGAGTAAAATAAGACGTGACAAGCGCAGAACGTTTCAGGGCAGGAAAAAAAGCTGGGAGCAGCCACCGTGGTGGAGTTTCGAGGTGGAGAAGGGCTTGGGTGGATAAGCGTAGTGCTGTAAGGAGATGGCAAAATGCCAAGAAGAACAGAGCTGGTCATCCTAGTCCCTGCTTGCACTTAGAAAGAGAGATGCACACAAAAGTAAGCTATTTCAAAAAACTGGTCAAGGTGGTTAAAAGCGAAAAATGGGCAGAGGTGTGTCAAAGAGTAAGCACAGACAAGTCACTGAAATTGTTCTGGCGACTACATAAAAGCATGAGTGGTGTAGTCAAGAATAAGAGCATTTCTGACTTCCAAGGTGCTGACCTCATCTGGCAGAGGACTGACGAGGACAAGGGCAAAGTCCTCTTTGAACACTACCTTGAGCAGAGCAACCAGACAGACATGGGAGGCCGGAATCTGGCCAAGGAGGTCACCTCAGACAGATGCAAGGCCCAGAACACTTCGGATGAAGACACAGTGACAGTGAAAGAAATCAAGGCTGTGCTTCGACGATCAAAAAACAGTGCTCCAGGTCCTGATGGCATAAGATACGACGACATAAATAGGTGTACCGACAATGAGCTAGAGAAACTAGCAGACATGTACAACAACAGTATAGGGAGTGCTAGCATCAAGGAGGAATGGTTACACAGCTATCTGATTCCCTTGCCTAAGCCTGACAAAGACCACAAAAAAATTCAGGGATATCGAATTATAACCATGCAGAATACAATAGGCAAGCTGCTGGAGAAGGTAATTGCCAGGAAAATATCAAGCCAACTAGAGAGGCAAGGTGTTTTCCCACCTACCCTGGCTGGGTACCGTCCAAAAAGAGAAACCTGGACCAATGCAGCAGTCTTTGCCCACGATGTCTATGAAGGTTTCCACTCAGACACTGAAACCGTTGCTGCAGCGATTGATCTTGAGGACGCATACAACAGAGTACCACTGGATTTTTTAATGTTTCAGCTTCTCGAACTAAACGTAAGTCCATTCCTCCTTAGTTGGATCGCTGCAGCCCTCTTCCAACGGAAAGTAGTTTTTAGATGTGGCAGTTGGACTTCGGAACCAACAACACTATATCCTGGCCTACCACAGGGATCACCATTATCTCCGGTACTGTTCAACGCCTACACAGTGAGAATCACCAGTGAGCAGATCACTGGACCTGGCAGGACATTGTCATATGCCGATGATGTTTTAGTGTATCGTCAGGGTAAGGATAGAGAGGAGGTTGCTGTGAAACTACAAACAGAACTCAATCGCATAAGTACTTGGTGTGATGAAGCTGGGGCAATGGTCAACCCAACAAAGGCAACAGTGACTTGGTTCTCGTTGAATAATCATATTGTCAACAATCCAACACCAATGGTAATGCTGTGTTCAGAGACGATGGAAAGAACGCAGGCAATAAATTACCTGGGGATACGGTTTGATCGAAGCCTTGCTTATAATGTGCACATAGACCAGGTGATAACAAAGGCCAAGCGGAGTTTGGCAGCGATGCGGGTGATGGCGGCAGCAAACTGTGAGCAGCGCCATCTATGTCTTCTGTACAAGGGGCTGGTCATGTCTGTTTTGGAGTATGCAATGGCAATCCTGACTGTCAGCCATAAGCAGATAGAAAGGATGGAAAGGATACAGAATGAAGCTATGCGCATTATTCTTGGATGTACAAGAGATACAGCATGCAGGGCGATGCGCTACCTTCGTGATTTTCCAACCATTGAAGAGAGAATGCAAGTTTGCAGGGCACGCGCCTACCTCAGAATTAACGCAAACACACAGCATCCACTGCATAGTGAAATTAGGAAGGTGAAGGGCAGCAGGTTAAAAAGAGGACGGTCGTGGATGGGTCAAGCCGAAGACATTCTTCAACAGGTGTGTTCACTTGAGGACTTAGAACCTGGCGAGGAGTGGGTGCAAGTGCCAACAGACTTCTGCACATCCTTTTCAGTTTGCATCCAACTAGATAGAAAATGCAGACAAGAAAATCCGGCTGCTGTTGAGGCTGAAGTACAAGCGTTGATTTTCGAGAATTCGCTAGACAGTGACGCGGTCATCTACACAGATGGGAAGGTCGTCCGACATGTGAGAAGCTCATGGGCCTTTACAGCTCGGGCCGGAGGGAGAATTGTGAAGGAGGACTCTGGTGCTTTCACTGGAACCACAAGTAGCCTGACCATGGAAGTCATGGCAGTAAGTAAAGCAATAACATGGCTCGAGACACAGACATTCACTAGGGCTTGTTTCCTTAGCGACTCAATGAACATGATCAAGAGGATAGAGGAGGGGTCGATCCGAAGAGAATGGTTGCTGCCTCTGAAGCGGTCTCGGCTGGCAAAGATTAGTTTCATCTTCGTACCAGGGCATGCGGGAGTACAAGGAAATGAGCGGGCTGACAAGCTCGCAGGTGAGGCTACTGTGGAGGGCGGACGCGCCATGGACCAGGCTGACATTCTGAATGCTCTACGAGAAGTGAGACTTTTGCAAGAACCAAGTGATGACTGTGAATCTACAAAAATGGCCAGACTGCGAGAGCAGCAAATTAAAAGAGGGGTGGCCAAACAAGAACACTACGCAGGAAGCCAAAGAAGATTGATAAACCAACACAGAACTGGCGTCGTTAACCGCTACACGCTGCGGGATTTGCTGAGGAGGGGATCCGAGCACTTATGGACTGAATGGTCCGATGTGCAACGAGGATGATCTGTTGACTAACTAACTAACTAACTAGATGCTGGCATCATTGACATGGTACACCCTGCCATTAATTGTGCTGCCATTGACATAGCTGCTGGCATCATTGACATGGTACACCCTGCCATTAATTGTGCTGCCATTGACATAGCTGCTGGCATCATTGACATGGTACACCCTGCCATTAATTGTGCTGCCATTGACATAGCTGCTGGCATCATTGACATGGTACACCCTGCCATTAATTGTGCTGCCATTGACATAGCTGCTGGCATCATTGACATGGTACACCCTGCCATTAATTGTGCTATCATTGACATAGCTGCTGGCATCATTGACATGGTACACCCTGCCATTGACATAGCTGCTGGCATCATTGACATGGTACACCCTGCCATTAGCTGTGCTGCCATTGACATAGATGCTGGCATCATTGACATGGTACACCCTGCCATTAATTGTGCTGTCATTGACATAGCTGCTGGCATCATTGACATGGTACACCCTGCCATTAATTGTGCTGTCATTGACATAGCTGCTGGCATCATTGACATAGCTGCTGGCATCATTGACATGGCACACCCTGCCATTAATTGTGCTGTCATTGACATAGCTGCTGGCATCATTGACATAGCTGCTGGCATCATTGACATGGCACACCCTGCCATTAACTGTGCTGCCCTTGACATAGCTGCTGGCATCATTGACATGGTACGCCCTGCCATTAATTGTACTGCCATTGACATAGCTGCTGGCATCATTGACATGGCACACCCTGCCATTAATTGTGCTGCCATTGACATAGCTGCTGGCATCATTGACATGGCACACCCTGCCATTAATTGTGCTGCCATTGACATAGCTGCTGGCATCATTGACATGGTACACCCTGCCATTAATTGTGCTGCCATTGACATAGCTGCTGGCATCATTGACATAGCTGCTGGCATAATTGACATAGCTGCTGGCATCATTGACATGGTACACCCTGCCATTAATTGTGCTGCCATTGACATAGCTGCTGGCATCATTGACATGGCACACCCTGCCATTAATTGTGCTGCCATTGACATAGCTGCTGGCATCATTGACATGGTACACCCTGCCATTAATTGTGCTACCATTGACATAGCTGCTGGCATCATTGACATAGCTGCTGACATCATTGACATAGCTGCTGACATCATTGACATAGCTGCTGGCATCATTGACATGGTACACCCTGCCATTAATTGTGCTGCCATTGACATAGCTGCTGGCATCATTGACATGGCACACCCTGCCATTAATTGTGCTGCCATTGACATAGCTGCTGGCATCATTGACATGGCACATCCTGCCATTAATTGTGCTGCCATTGACATAGCTGCTGGCATCATTGACGTGATACACACTGCCATTAGCTGTGCTGGCATCATTGAGACACTGTTCAAGCTGGAGAATACCAAAGTCACAGAACAGGGGAGATTGGGATTGAATGACAGATCCCCCGGGAAGGTTAACCCGGTCAACAAATGCCCGCAGAAGTCGGATGTGTCAGCCTAACGGCGCAAGAACGCAGCTCTGCTGTAAACAGGCACAACGCAATCACATCCGGAAAAAAAACTCCGGATGAACGAAGAAGAAGAAGAAGAATGACAGATCATGTGATCTTGACAAAAACAGCACTTGATGAATGCTGCATTGCGAAAATGGTCCATTGTGGAACTCGCATTTGTTGTCAGTATAGTTCTTGACATTGTAACATCATGTAGGCTGGATGCACATTCTTTTAATGGCAGTTTCTTATTCTGATGAAGACACATCCTGGTGGATGTATAGGGGTCTCAGACTCAACAGTTATGGAGCTTATATCCATTTGGAGGAAGCTATTTTACAAGACCTGAGGATCTTATACCAGCCTCATTTCTTCCCTCATTCTCTAGGTAAAGAATCAGATGTCTAGTTGTCAAGGAAACATGTGAAAAACTGGTAAAACCCATGTGCATACTGCTCATGTGAAACATCTCCTGATTGTTGCAGATCACATCTAAAATAGGCTGCTGATGTGGCTACATTTTCAACTTGAGCAGATTTGCCAAAAATGCCAAGAACAGAATATTTCTACTTGTAGGAGAGAGTGGCACAGCAAAGTTGATCTTCTACACATGGAAATATTACACTGAATGTTGTTGGCACTATTAACTGTGACCTACAAATATATTGTGGGTTGTGTTGATTTGTTTTAAACATTCAGTTTGTGTTTATTGTTTCTCTTACCAGCCCAGATTGAAGTCATCCCATGTAAAGTTTGTGGTGACAAGTCTTCGGGAGTTCATTACGGTGTCATCACTTGTGAGGGATGTAAGGTCAGAGCCTATTTATTATGTGCTCTTATGAGGGACATAAGGTTAGGAGATGCTTGTTACAGTAGTATTTTCTTGTGAAGGATGTACGGTTATATGTTCTTGTGAAGAATGTACAGTTATATGTTTTTGTGAAGGATGTACAGTTGTATGTTCTTGTGAAGGATGTACAGTTATATGTTCTTGTGAAGGATGTACAGTTATATGTTCTTGTGAAGGATGTACAGTTATATGTTCTTGTGAAGGATGTACAGTTATATGTTCTTGTGAAGGATGTACAGTTGTATGTTCTTGTGAAGGATGTACAGTTATATGTTCTTGTGAAGGATGTACAGTTATATGTTCTTGTGAAGGATGTACAGTTATATGTTCTTGTGAAGGATGTACAGTTGTATGTTCTTGTGAAGGATGTACAGTTATATGTTTTTGTGAAGGATGTACAGTTGTATGTTCTTGTGAAGGATGTACAGTTATATGTTTTTGTGAAGGATGTACAGTTGTATGTTCTTGTGAAGGATGTACAGTTGTATGTTCTTGTGGAGGATGTACAGTTGTATGTTCTTGTGAAGGATGTGCAGTTATATGTTCTTGTTAATAATGTAGTTATATGTTGTTGTGAAGGATGTACAGTTATATTTTCTTGTGAAGAATTTACTGTTATATTTTCTTGTGAAGGATGACAGTTGTATGTTCATGTGAAGGATGTACAGTTTTATGTTCTTGTGAAGAATGTACAGTTTTATGTTCTTGTGAAGAATGTACAGTTATATTTTCTTGTGAAGGATGACAGTTGTATGTTCTTGTGAAGGATGTACAGTTGTATGTTCTTGTGAAGGATGTACAGTTTTATGTTCTTGTGAAGAATGTACAGTTATGTTTTCTTGTGAAGGATGTACAGTTATATGTTCTTGTGAAGGATGTACGGTTGTATTTTCTTGTGAAGGATGTACAGTTATATCTTCTTGTGAAGGATGTACAGTTGTATGTTCTTGTGAAGGATGTACAGTTATATGTTCTTGTGAAGGATGTACAGTTATATGTTCTTGTGAAGGATGTACAGTTATATGTTCTTGTGAAGGATGTACAGTTGTATGTTCTTGTGAAGGATGTACAGTTATATGTTCTTGTGAAGGATGTACAGTTATATGTTTTTGTGAAGGATGTACAGTTGTATATTCTTGTGAAGGATGTACAGTTGTATGTTCTTGTGGAGGATGTACAGTTGTATGTTCTTGTGAAGGATGTGCAGTTATATGTTCTTGTTAATAATGTAGTTATATGTTGTTGTGAAGGATGTACAGTTATATTTTCTTGTGAAGAATTTACTGTTATATTTTCTTGTGAAGGATGACAGTTGTATGTTCATGTGAAGGATGTACAGTTTTATGTTCTTGTGAAGAATGTACAGTTTTATGTTCTTGTGAAGAATGTACAGTTATATTTTCTTGTGAAGGATGACAGTTGTATGTTCTTGTGAAGGATGTACAGTTGTATGTTCTTGTGAAGGATGTACAGTTTTATGTTCTTGTGAAGAATGTACAGTTATGTTTTCTTGTGAAGGATGTACAGTTATATGTTCTTGTGAAGGATGTACGGTTGTATTATCTTGTGAAGAATGTACAGTTGTATTTTCTTGTGAAGGATGTACAGTTATATGTTCTTGTGAAGGATGTACAGTTTTATGTTCTTGTGAGGGATGTGCAGTTATATGTTCTTGTGAAGGATGTACAGTCATATGTTCTTGTGAAGGATGTACAGTTGTATTATCTTGTGAAGGATGTACAGTTATATGTTCTTGTGAAGGATGTACAGTTATATGTTCTTGTGAAGGATGTACAGTTTTATGTTCTTGTGAGGGATGTACAGTTTTATGTTCTTGTGAGGGATGTACAGTTATATGTTCTTGTGAAGGATGTACAGTTTTATGTTCTTGTGAAGAATGTACAGTTATATTTTCTTGTGAAGGATGTACAGTTATATTTTCTTGTGAAGGATGTACGGTTGTATTATCTTGTGAAGAATGTACAGTTGTATTTTCTTGTGAAGAATGTACAGTTGTATTTTCTTGTGAGGGATGTACAGTTATATGTTCTTGTGAAGGATGTACAGTTGTATTATCTTGTGAAGGATGTACAGTTGTATGTTCTTGTCAAAGATGTACAGTTATATGTTCTTGTGAAGGATGTACAGTTGTATGTTCTTGTCAAGGATGTACAGTTATAGGATGTGTATTATATGTTCTATCAGGGATTTAAGGTCAGAGGATATATTTTGTGCTTTTTTGAGAAATGTAAGATTGGGATATTTATTGTGTGTTCTTGTAATGGATGTGAGGTCAGTAGATATTTATTGTGTGTTCTTGTAGTGGATGTAAGGTCAGGGGATATTTATCATGTACTCTTGTGGTGGGTTAAGGTCAGTGAATATTTTAGTGTTCTATTGTGAGGGATTGGAAGTTTATGATATTTATCATGTACTCTTGTGGTGGGTGAAAGGTCAGTGAATATTTTAGTGTTCTATTGTGAGGGATTGGAAGTTTATGATATTTATCATGTACTCTTGTGGTGGGTGAAAGGTCAGTGAATATTTTAGTGTTCTATTGTGTGGAATGGAAGGTTATGATATTTATCATGTACTCTTGTGGTGGGTGAAGAAAGGTCAGTGAATATTTTAGTGTTCTATTGTGAGGAATGGAAGGTTATGATATTTATCATGTACTCTTGTGGTGGGTGAAAGGTCAGTGAATATTTTAGTGTTCTATTGTGAGGGATGGAAGGTTATGATATTTATCATGTACTCTTGTGGTGGGTGAAAGGTCAGTGAATATTTTAGTGTTCTATTGTGAGGGATTGGAAGTTTATGATATTTATCATGTACTCTGGGACGCAGAGGTGTTTCCAAGGCACCAGGGCCGGGTTATATACTGGCCAAGGCCTATTGACGCGTCCTCGCCGAGCGTCCTGGGCAACAGGTCCCTTCGGGGTCCTGGCTGAAGTCAATAGGATCGCCGATTCCTCCGAAGTCGGAGAGTGTCTGCCTGTATGGCGAGGAACCACCAGTCTGCACACCAATAAGCCAGACATGGGACAACGGATACTCACGCAAACCTCAGGTCCTGTATGACATCACACTGATGTTGGACAACAGGATGCCTTCATCCGACATACAGGACTTTGGGTTGGAGCTCAAGCCAACGAACACAAGCAAGCAAGCAAGCATCATGTACTCTTGTGGTGGGTGAAAGGTGAGTGAATATTTTAAGTGTTCTATTGTGAGGGATGGAAGGTTATGATATTTATCATGTACTCTTGTGGTGGGTGTAAGGTCAGTGAATATTTTAGTGTTCTATTGTGAGGGATGGAAGGTTATGATATTTATCATCTACTCTTGTGGTGGTTGAAAGGTCAGTGAATATTTTAGTGTTCTATTGTGATGAATGGAAGGTTATGACATTTATCATGTACTCTTGTGGTGGGTGTAAGGTCAGTGAATATTTTAGTGTTCTATTGTGAGGGATGGAAGGTTATGATATTTATCATCTACTCTTGTGGTGGGTGAAAGGTCAGTGAATATTTTAGTGTTCTATTGTGAGGGATGGAAGGTTATGATATTTATCATCTACTCTTGTGGTGGGTGAAAGGTCAGTGAATATTTTAGTGTTCTATTGTGAGGGATGGAAGGTTATGATATTTATCATGTACTCTTGTGGTGGGTGTAAGGTCAGTGAATATTTTAGTGTTCTATTGTGAGGGATTGGAAGTTTATGATATTTATCATGTACTCTTGTGGTGGGTGTATGGTCAAGATATTTATTGTGTGTTCTTGTGTTGGATGTAAGGTCCGTAGATATTTATAATGTTCTATTGTGGTGGATGTAAGGTCGGAGGATATTTATTGTGCTCTTGTGGCAGGTGTAGTATCAGATGATATTTATCATGTGCTCTTGTAGCAGATGCCTGACGAGGGGTTATTTATTTGTTTGTTTTTGTGAGAGATGTAAGTTCAGAGTTTAAAGAAAGTAAAAGATCTCATTTTTTGGTCATTATGAAATTTTGGGGATATGATACTGGTCCCCCTGTGATGTGTTTCCAGCTTATAGAGGTAGATGGGGCCAGTAGAGGTAGATGGGCTTGGTAGAGGTAGAGGGGCTTGTAGATGTAGAGGAGGTTTGTAGAGGTAGAAGGGGCCTGCAGAAGTAGACGGGCTTGTAGATGGGCTTGGTAGAGTGGTAAAGGTAGAGTGGGCTTGTAGAGGTAGGTGGGTTTGTAGAGATAGAGAGGCATGTAGAGGTAGAGGAGCTTGCATGTTCCAGTGACCCCGAGAGTTATGTGTAGCAGAATGGACAACCAAAGGCTAGAAAAAGCAAACCAAAAACAATGCTTGTCTAAGTTGGATGTACTGAGTCACAGGCTTGACAAAACTGCCACGCAACTCATTTCAGTCATGAAGAAAAGATTATTGTTGTAATTGTTCTGTTGAGAGATGTGATATCTAATGATACTTATTATATATGTTCTATTGAGAGACACAAAATATAGCCAGCGGACATTATTATAGAAGTTAGTTAGTTAGTTAGTTAGTCGCAGTTCCAACTTCACAGCAACGGGTTGTCCCCATTATGCTCCGTTCCTGTGCCAGTGAATATCACACAAAACGCTCCCCACTGCCCAAGGTGAAAAGTGTAAAAGACAGGAGTCTCAACAAACAACAGTCCGCACAGATACACTGTGCATAGTGCCGCCGCCAGAATGTCAACACAATAGTCCCCCTCGAAACCCAGAGTTCATCTCTGATGGAATCAGCAGTCATTTTCCCATCTGTATGTTTCCTAGATGTTCACCCACACAATCCACGAAATACAGTTCATTGTCGATGGTAGTGGCAGTCAACCAGAAGCCCAGCAGCCATGCATTTCTGCATAAGGCAAAAACCGGTCAACTCTGGGACATAGCCATCTGCCATCGCTCCGAACATGCAGTCATGTTCCAAAAAACCTCGGGCAGATTCAAAAGCATTTCACACGAAACTCACAGCTCACAGTGTTGCGCCACGCACTCACTCAGTAGCAGGGTGACGGAACCATCAAGCCTCCTTAGTTGCCTCTTAGGACATGCGACTAAGGAGGCTTGATTATAGAAGACAATCATGGAAACCACTATAGCAGTGGTTCTCAATCTTTTTTGGCCCATGCCTCCCTTTACCATATGTTCAGAACGTCATTACCCCCCTTTCAAATTTCCTGCCTATAACCCCCACCCCACCCTTACACAGTATACATAAAAATGGAAGATAAATTTAATAACACATACTAGAACAGGTCTAGACATCTACATAAAACGTGATTTGTGGGTCTACTTACGTTATAAAACTAATTTCATTAGGGCAAGAAGTGCAGAACCGTAAAATTTAGAGAGAAAAACAATATCAAGTAACTGGTTTTGTATTAATGCGATCTTGAAATAATCTTAATTCCCCCCTGGAAACCCTGGGGGGGGGGGGGAGATTCCCTGCCGGTTGAGAACCACTGCACTATAGGATCAGTTCACGAGCCATATCCCAGGCTTCATGCACACAAGAACAAACTATAAAGATGGGTCCTGGTTATTGGGGAGCCACAAGAAACATTGCTTGGTTAAAGGTAATCACATGGCTTACTCCTTCACATTGACTAGGTCACAGTGTAATAAGGTTGGATGACCAGCTCCCTTTCTTGCTACCTTGTCTTCCCCAAACATTTTTCAGTGGCCATTTTCTCTAGTTGTGCTGATTATTTCACAATTATTCTGTTTTACAGTGTTAATCTACATAATTATGACAATCAGTGATCACAGATTAATGTATAATCATATTCTTTCATCACTATCACAAACATTGTCACACTATTGTGGTCAGCTAAATCAGTGGTCAGCTAAATCAGAGTTCTGTTTGACTCTCTAACAGGGCTTCTTTCGGAGAAGTCAGTCTGGTCCTGTCAACTACCAGTGTCCAAGAAATAAGAATTGTGTGATAGACAGGGTGAACCGCAATAGGTGCCAATACTGCCGTCTGCAGAAGTGCATGGCCCTGGGAATGTCTAGAGATGGTAAGTGCTGTTTAGTTGATATGTGGATTCTTGCAAGTTATTTTCTCAGTGTTTTGTAAGTGTAGGATAGATTAGTGCAGAATTTATTTTAAGTGGGGGAAAAGTGTGGTTTGAGAACAGTAAAGTATGTGGTGCTGCCGTTGTACAATGATTAGTCTATGAACATTGTCTATGGCATTCCAGAATTCACAACTCAAACTGTGGATGCAAATGGAGAAGGATTGTGCTCAGTCCATGTGCTACAGTAACAATCATGGTACACAGCTTTAGGTTTCTTCACAAAAATGGAGTCTAATAGTGCAGGAACTAGCGGAGTCTAATAGTGCATGAACTAGCAGAGTTTAATAGTGCAGGAACTAGCGGAGTTTAATAGTGCAGGAACTAGCAGAGTTTAATAGTGCAGGAACTAGCGGAGTCTAATAGTGCAGGAACTAGCGGAGTCTAATAGTGCAGGAACTAGCGGAGTCTAATAGTGCAGGAACTAGCGGCGTCTAATAGTGCAGGAACTAGCGGAGTCTAATAGTGCAGGAACTAGCGGCGTCTAATAGTGCAGGAACTAGCGGAGTCTAATAGTGCAGGAACTAGCAGAGTCTAATAGTACAGGAACTAGCGGAGTCTAATAGTGCAGGAACTAGCGGAGTCTAATAGTGCAGGAACTAGCGGAGTCTAATAGTGCAGGAACTAGCGGAGTCTAATAGTGCAGGAACTAGCGGAGTCTAATAGTGCAGGAACTTGCGGAGTCTAATAGTGCAGGAACTAGCGGAGTCTAATAGTGCAGGAACTAGCGGAGTCTAATAGTGCAGGAACTAGCGGAGTCTAATAGTGCAGGAACTAGTGGAGTCTAATAGTGCAGAAACTAGCGGAGTCTAATAGTGCAGGAACTAGCGGCGTCTAATAGTGTAGGAAATAGCGGAGTCTAATAGTGCAGGAACTAGCGGAGTCTAATAGTGCAGGAACTAGTGGAGTCTTGTAATAAAGTAAATAGTGGAGTCTAATAGTGCAGGAACTAGCGGAGTCTAATAGTGCAGGAACTAGCGGACTCTAATAGTGCAGGAACTAGCGGAGTCTAATAGTGCAGGAACTAGCGGAGTCTTGTAATAAAGTAAATAGTGGAGTCTTGTAGTACAGTAAATAGTGAAGTCTTGTGGTGCAGTAAATAGTGGAGTCTAGTGGTGCAGTAAATAGTGGAGTCTAGTGGTGCAGTAAATAGAGGAGTCTTGTGGTGCAATAATAGTGGAGTCTAGTGGTGCAATAATAGTGGAGTCTAGTGGTGCAGTAATAGTGGAGTCTAGTGGTGCAGTAAATAGTGGAGTCTAGTGGTACAGTAAATAGTGGAGTCTAGTGGTGAAGTAAATAGTGGAGTCTTGTGGTGCAGTAAATAGTGGAGTCTTGTGGTGCAGTAAATAGTGAAGTCTTGTGGTGCAGTAAATAGTGAAGTCTTGTGGTGCAGTAAATAGTGGAGTCTTGTGGTGCAGTAAATAGTGGAGTCCATTGGTGCAGTAATAGTGAAGTCTAGTGGTGCAGTAGTGTGAATGTTTCACAGAATAGAAGGAAAGATCCTGAATGTCCGAGATATGCCCCAAATATGCAGGTGGCAAAAGCATGGCAGTGGTTCCTTTCTCAGGGACATGACAGGAGCTGCAGGAACTAGCAAAAGTTAAAAATATACAGAGAAGAGAATTAGAGACGGGTGGATAAGATGGCGGGAACATGACAGGAGCTAGCAAAAGTTAAAAATACACAGAGAAGAGAATTAGAGACGGGTGGATAAGATGGCGGGAACATGACAGGAGCTGCAGGAACTAGCAAAAGTTAAAAATATACAGAGAAGAGAATTAGAGACGGGTGGATAAGATGGCGGGAACATGACAGGAGCTAGCAAAAGTTAAAAATACACAGAGAAGAGAATTAGAGACGGGTGGATAAGATGGCGGGAACATGACAGGAGCTAGCAAAAGTTAAAAATACACAGAGAAGAGAATTAGAGACGGGTGGATAAGATGGCGGGAACATGACAGGAGCTAGCAAAAGTTAAAAATACACAGAGAAGAGAATTAGAGACGGGTGGATAAGATGGCGAGGACATGACAGGAGCTGCAGGAGCTAGCAAAAGTTAGAATGGCTTGGACCTGGGAAGGTTAACCCGGTCAACAAATGCCCGCAGAAGTCGGATGTGTTGGCCTAACGGTGCAAGAATGCAGCTCTGCTGTAAACAGGCACAACGCAATCACGTCCAAAAAAAAACTCCGGATGAACGAAGAAGAAGAAGAATGGCTTGGAGTAATTTGGTTGAGAGGCTATACTCCATTGGGGGAGAAAGGGCGGAAGAGGTAGAAGTATCTATCATTAAACATTATAGGTTGAACCAGTTAAATCATGGCTGTATTCAGGACTGGTATTATAGGTATAAAGGCTATAGAAAAGTGGCTATACAGATACTCCATAGAAACAGAAGTAAACAAATGTAGAGGGCTGTAAAACAAACATATTTAGGCCACATGTAAAGACAGTATTATAAAAATGATACTGGAGAATACAGTTCCAGGCAGGCAAGCAAGAGCTAGGCAGTGATACAAGTTGGAATACAACATCAAGAGATGGATGAACAGCAGCCCAAATGTACCAAATTAGAGTTAGAAAGTGTTAAACATCATTTTCATCAACCTCCATTGTGGAGATGGCACTTGATTGATTAATTCTTAGCAATCATAGGGAAGCCATTATTTGTGTCTGGTAACTTTAATCATACTTTTTTGTTTTGTATCCCCATGATTATAATTTTAAAATAACAGTATAATTTTCTATAATCTTGAACATGACTTACACTTTGTACCAGGAAATGAAAACTCAGAGAGAACAAATCTGCACCAACTTCTCGTGTCCTGCTGGAGTGACACTCTGTTGATGTCAACGGAGAGGAATATGTTTTTACAATCACATAGAATTCCCACTGGGCATTGGGGAAAATGTCTGAAACCATGGAGGCAACACAGCCATAGGCAGATGTGAAGATCCGTTACTGGTCTTGCACACACCATACAGGAGAAGGACATCTCTACAGATGTGAAGATCCGTTACTGGTCTTGCACACACCATACAGGAGAAGAACATCTCTACAGATGTGAAGATCCGTTACTGGTCTTGCACACATCATACAGAAGAACATCTCTACAGATATGAAGATCCGTTACTGGTCTTGCACACACCATACAGGAGAAGGACATCTCTACAGATGTGAAGATCCGTTACTGGTCTTGCACTCACCATACAGGAGAAGGACATCTCTACAGATGTGAAGATCCATTACTGGTCTTGCACACACCATACAGGAGAAGGACATCTCTACAGATGTGAAGATCTGTTACTGGTCTTGCACACACCATACAGGAGAAGGACATCTCTACAGATGTGAAGATCTGTTACTGGTCATGCACACACCATACAGGAGAAGGACATCTCTACAGATATGAAGATCTGTTACTGGTCTTGCACACACCATACAGGAGAAGGACATCTCTACAGATGTGAAGATTCGTTACTGGTCTTGCACACACCATATAGGAGAAGAACATCTCTACAGATGTGAAGATCTGTTACTGGTCTTGCACACACCATACAGGAGAAGAACATCTCTACAGATGTGAAGATCTGTTACTGGTCTTGCACACACCATACAGGAGAAGAACATCTCTACAGATGTGAAGATCCGTTACTGGTCTTGCACACACCATACAGGAGAAGGACATCTCTACAGATGTGAAGATCCGTTACTGGTCTTGCACACACCATACAGGAGAAGGACATCTCTACAGATGTGAAGATCCGTTACCGGTCTTGCACACACCATACAGGAGAAGGACATCTCTACAGATGTGAAGATCCGTTACCGGTCTTGCACACACCATACAGGAGAAGGACATCTCTGCAACAGTCTCCCCCTGGAGATGGCACCATGGTGTCAGGTTGGGAGAGAAGTCTCTACTCCAACCTCATGTCAAAAGATGCCAGGCCATATCAGGCCTCAGGTGAATTGAATGCCAGTGCATCAGCATTCAGAATAAAAATTGATCTTCCAAAAGACTCACCCAGCAAACCAGCAGTCACATGTTTTCACAGATTTTGCACATATGTATTTGTCAGTTGTGATTATATCTGCTTAGTTGTTGGTGTAGAGAGCGGACCATTGCCTATTGATCTAACTGACCAAACTCTTCATTTCTCCAGCTGTCAAATTTGGTCGCATGTCCAAAAAGCAGCGAGAGAAGGTTGAAGATGAAGCGAATATGGTTAAAGCAAGTCGGTTGAAAGGGTAGGTTATCAAACTCCTTTCTGATACATTTTTTTTTTCACATAAAAAAAATTAGTTATGTTATATTATTGAAACACAAAATGTGAACATTTGTAACCATTGCCTTGTAAATGATTCTATTAACTGCTGTGTGTCACAAGTATGAGCACTTTCTTCTCTCTTTCTCTTTTGTCCTTGAACCTTCATTGGGGCATAAGTCAGCAAGCAACTCACTCCAAGTTATCCTTTTCTTGGCTATCCCATTAAGCCCCATCCATCCCCCCTCCCCCCACCATATTATTCATTCCTATCTCCGCTTCTCTCCTCCTTGTGATTTTGAGCCATCCTTCCTTTCCTTTGCTTTGTGGATTCTGGACTCGTACTGTGCTCAGGTTTCCTCAATGTGTGTCCTTTCCAGCATCAGCATTTGTTCTTCATCTTGTGGTTCACTGGCATTTGTCTAGTTTTCTCTATAAGCTCCATGTCCCTGATTCTGTCATGATATTTTATTGCTTCTGATTTGTGCAGGCACCAATGAATGAATGTTTGTAGTACACCAATTAATGAATGTTTGTAGTGCACCAATTAATGAATGTTTGTAGTGCACCAATGAATGAATGTTTGTAGTACACCAATGAATGAATGTTTGTAGTACACCAATGAATGAATGTTTGTAGTACACTAATGAATGAATGTTTGTAGTACACCAATGAATGAATGTTTGTAGTACACCAATGAATGAATGTTTGTAGTACACCAATTAATGAATGTTTGTAGTACACCAATTAATGAATGTTTGTAGTACACCAATGAATGAATGTTTGTAGTACACCAATGAATGAATGTTTGTAGTACACCAATGAATGAATGTTTTAGTACACCAATTAATGAATGTTTGTAGTACACCAATTAATGAATGTTTGTAGTACACCAATTAATGAATGTTTGTAGTACACCAATGAATGAATGTTTGTAGTACACCAATGAATGAATGTTTGTAGTACACCAATGAATGAATGTTTGTAGTACACCAATGAATGAATGTTTGTAGTACACCAATGAATGAATGTTTGTAGTACACCAATGAATGAATGTTTGTAGTACACCAATTAATGAATGTTTGTAGTACACCAATTAATGAAAGTTTGTAGTACACCAATTAATGAAAGTTTGTAGTACACCAATGAATGAATGTTTGTAGTACACCAATGAATGAATGTTTGTAGTACACCAATGAATGAATGTTTGTAGTACACCAATGAATGAATGTTTGTAGTACACCAATGAATGAATGTTTGTAGTACACCAATGAATGAATGTTTGTAGTACACCAATGAATGAATGTTTGTAGTACACCAATGAATGAATGTTTGTAGTACACCAATTAATGAATGTTTGTAGTACACCAATGAATGAATGTTTGTAGTACACCAATTAATGAATGTTTGTAGTACACCAATTAATGAATGTTTGTAGTACACCAATTAATGAATGTTTGTAGTACACCAATGAATGAATGTTTGTAGTACACCAATGAATGAATGTTTGTAGTACACCAATGAATGAATGTTTGTAGTACACCAATTAATGAATGTTTGTAGTACACCAAGTAATGAATGTTTGTAGTACACCAGTTAATGAATGTTTGTAGTACACCAGTTAATGAATGTTTGTAGTACACCAGTTAATGAATGTTTGTAGTACACCAATTAATGAATGTTTGTAGTACACCAATTAATGAAAGTTTGTAGTACACCAATTAATGAATGTTTGTAGCACACCAATGAATGAATGTTTGTAGTACACCAATTAATGAATGTTTGTAGTACACCAATTAATGAATGTTTGTAGTACACCAATGAATGAATGTTTGTAGTACACCAATTAATGAATGTTTGTAGTACACCAATTAATGAATGTTTGTAGTACACCAATTAATGAATGTTTGTAGTACACCAATTAATGAATGTCTGTAGTACACCAATTAATGAATGTTTGTAGTACACCAATTAATGAATGTTTGTAGCACACCAATTAATGAATGTTTGTAGTACACCAATTAATGAATGTTTGTAGTACACCAATTAATGAATGTTTGTAGCACACCAATTAATGAATGTTTGTAGTACACCAATTAATGAATGTTTGTAGTACACCAATTAATGAATGTTTGTAGTACACCAATGAATGAATGTTTGTAGTTTGTAATTGTTGTAGCCGTTCTCAGTGTTTCTGACCCATGCAGTAGTGTTGATGCAATGTTAGAACTCAGTGTGTTTCTGACCCATGCAGTAGTGTTGATGCAATGTTAGAACTCAGTCTTCTAAGTGTGGTGCTCACTGACAGTTATGTTGTCCACAGATGATGTGAGTCATAAAATGATGAACAAACTGGTGGAAGATGAGGTGTGGTTTATTAGAAGAATGTTGGGAATATTGCAGACAGAGAAAACAATAAATGCTGAAGTATTGACAGCTACATGAGGCGCAAGATCGCTCATCAAAGTCACATGGGAACAACAAATGACATTTATCTGGCATGTCAACAGAAGCAGTTGATTAGAGAAAGTAGCTGTATATGGGAAAATACTGGGCAGTATAAGCACGGGAAGGTAGCGATAGATTATGTGGAAAGTTGAACATTTAGTACCAGTTTTAATTTATTGTTACTTCTCTACATTTCCTGGTGCTATGAACTAGCGCTGCGAAAATAACTACCCGATTAAACATCCTGCTGTGGCAGAATTATCTTATTTATGCTTTTTTACCAAGGGTCTGTCCATAATTTCAGCTCTAGTTTGTCAAATGTCAGCACAATTTTTGGCTACATCTAGCAGATGTGTATGAATTATGTTTTTTTTTTCTTCAAATGTTTTCTCCAGTTGCATGAATTTTGGCACTGTCAGTGGATAATGAGAGTTATTGCTTTAAGGAATCATTGTTTTTTGATGTGGCGCCAGTTAGTACAAGAGAGCTGCTACACAGCATTGTGTGCTACAGTAGCAATCAGTTGTATACACTATGTGTGCTACAGTAGCAATCAGTTGTATACACTATGTGTGCTACAGCAGCAATCAGTTGTATACACTATGTGTGCTACAGTAGCAATCAGTTGTATACACTATGTGTGCTACAGCAGCAATCAGTTGTATACACTATGTGTGCTACAGCAGCAATCAGTTGTATACACTATGTGTGCTACAGTAGCAATCAGTTGTATACACTATGTGTGCTACAGTAGCAATCAGTTGTATACACTATGTGTGCCACAGCAGCAATCAGTTGTATACACTATGTGTGCTACAGCAGCAATCAGTTGTATACACTATGTGTGCTACAGTAGCAATCAGTTGTATACACTATGTGTGCTACAGCAGCAATCAGTTGTATACACTATGTGTGCTACAGCAGCAATCAGTTGTATACACTATGTGTGCTACAGTAGCAATCAGTTGTATACACTATGTGTGCTACAGCAGCAATCAGTTGTATACACTATGTGTGCTACAGTAGCAATCAGTTGTATACACTATGTGTGCTACAGTAGCAATCAGTTGTATACACTATGTGTGCTACAGTAGCAATCAGTTGTATACACTATGTGTGCTACAGTAGCAATTAGTTGTGTACACTATGTGTGCTACAGGAGCAATCAGTTGTATACACTATGTGTGCTACAGTAGCAATCAGTTGTGTACACTATGTGTGCTACAGTAGCAATTAGTTGTATACACTATGTGTGCTACAGTAGCAATCAGTTGTATACACTATGTGTGCCACAGCAGCAATCAGTTGTATACACTATGTGTGCTACAGCAGCAATCAGTTGTATACACTATGTGTGCTACAGTAGCAATCAGTTGTATACACTATGTGTGCTACAGCAGCAATCAGTTGTGTACACTATGTGTGCTACAGTAGCAATCAGTTGTATACACTATGTGTGCTACAGTAGCAATCAGTTGTATACACTGTGTGCTACAGTAGCAATCAGTTGTGTACACTATGTGTGCTACAGTAGCAATCAGTTGTATACACTATGTGTGCTACAGTAGCAATCAGTTGTATACACTATGTGTGCTACAGTAGCAATCAGTTGTATACACTATGTGTGCTACAGTAGCAATCAGTTGTATACACTATGTGTGCTACAGTAGCAATCAGTTGTATACACTATGTGTGCTACAGCAGCAATCAGTTGTATACACTATGTGTGCTACAGCAGCAATCAGTTGTATACACTATGTGTGCTACAGTAGCAATCAGTTGTATACACTATGTGTGCTACAGTAGCAATCAGTTGTATACACTATGTGTGCCACAGCAGCAATCAGTTGTATACACTATGTGTGCTACAGCAGCAATCAGTTGTATACACTATGTGTGCTACAGTAGCAATCAGTTGTATACACTATGTGTGCTACAGCAGCAATCAGTTGTATACACTATGTGTGCTACAGCAGCAATCAGTTGTATACACTATGTGTGCTACAGTAGCAATCAGTTGTATACACTATGTGTGCTACAGCAGCAATCAGTTGTATACACTATGTGTGCTACAGTAGCAATCAGTTGTATACACTATGTGTGCTACAGTAGCAATCAGTTGTATATATTGTGTGCTAAAGTAGCAATTAGTTGTATACACTATGTGTGCTACAGTAGCAATTCAGTTGTGTACACTATGTGTGCTACAGGAGCAATCAGTTGTATACACTATGTGTGCTACAGTAGCAATCAGTTGTATACACTATGTGTGCTACAGTAGCAATTAGTTGTATACACTATGTGTGCTACAGTAGCAATCAGTTGTATACACTATGTGTGCCACAGTAGCAATCAGTTGTATACACTATGTGTGCTACAGTAGCAATCAGTTGTATACACTATGTGTGCTACAGTAGCAATCAGTTGTATACACTATGTGTGCTACAGTAGCAATCAGTTGTATACACTATGTGTGCTACAGTAGCAATCAGTTGTGTACACTATGTGTGCTACAGTAGCAATCAGTTGTATACACTATGTGTGCTACAGGAGCAATCAGTTGTGTACACTATGTGTGCTACAGGAGCAATCAGTTGTATACACTATGTGTGCTACAGTAGCAATCAGTTGTATACACTATGTGTGCTACAGTAGCAATCAGTTGTATACACTATGTGTGCTACAGTAGCAATCAGTTGTATACACTATGTGTGCTACAGTAGCAATCAGTTGTATACACTATGTGTGCTACAGTAGCAATCAGTTGTAGTACACTATGTGTGCTACAGTAGCAATCAGTTGTATACACTATGTGTGCTACAGTAGCAATCAGTTGTATACACTATGTGTGCTACAGTAGCAATCAGTTGTATACACTATGTGTGCTACAGTAGCAATCAGTTGTATACACTATGTGTGCTACAGGAGCAATTAGTTGTATACACTATGTGTGCCACAGTAGCAATCAGTTGTGTACACTATGTGTGCTACAGCAGCAATCAGTTGTATACACTATGTGTGCCACAGCAGCAATCAGTTGTATACACTATGTGTGCTACAGCTAGCAATCAGTTGTGTACACTATGTGTGCTACAGCAGCAATCAGTTGTATACACTATGTGTGCTACAGTAGCAATCAGTGTATACACTATGTGTGCTACAGTAGCAATCAGTTGTATACACTATGTGTGCTACAGTAGCAATCAGTTGTATACACTATGTGTGCTACAGTAGCAATCAGTTGTATACACTATGTGTGCTACAGTAGCAATCAGTTGTATACACTATGTGTGCTACAGTAGCAATCAGTTGTATACACTATGTGTGCTACAGTAGCAATCAGTTGTATACACTATGTGTGCTACAGTAGCAATCAGTTGGTATACACTATGTGTGCTACAGTAGCAATCAGTTGTATACACTATGTGTGCTACAGTAGCAATCAGTTGTATACACTATGTGTGCTACAGTAGCAATCAGTTGTATACACTATGTGTGCTACAGCAGCAATCAGTTGTATACACTATGTGTGCTACAGTAGCAATCAGTTGTATACACTATGTTGTGCTACAGTAGCAATCAGTTTGTATACACTATGTGTGCTACAGTAGCAATCAGTTGTATACACTATGTGTGCTACAGTAGCAATCAGTTGTATACACTATGTGTGCTACAGTAGCAATCAGTTGTGATACACTATGTGTGCTACAGTAGCAATCAGTTGTATACACTATGTGTGCTACAGTAGCAATCAGTTGTATACACTATGTGTGCCTACAGTAGCAATCAGTTGTATACACTATGTGTGCTACAGTAGCAATCAGTTGTATACACTATGTGTGCTACAGTAGCAATCAGTTGTATACACTATGTGTGCTACAGTAGCAATCAGTTGTATACACTATGTGTGCTACAGGTAGCAATCAGTTGTGTACACTATGTGTGCTACAGGCAGCAATCAGTTGTAGTACATATGTGTGCTACAGCAGCATCAGTTGTAGTACACTATGTGTGCCACAGTAGCAATCAGTTGTATACACTATGTGTGCTACAGTAGCAATCAGTTGTATACACTATGTGTGCTACAGGAGCAATTAGTTGTATACACTATGTGTGCCACAGTAGCAATTAGTTGTATATATTGTGTGCCTACAGGAGCAATCAGTTGTATACACTATGTGTGCCTACAGTAGCAATCAGTTGTATACCTATGTGTGCTACAGTAGCAATCAGTTGTATACACTATGTGTGCTACAGTAGCAAATTAGTTGTAGTACACTATGTGTGCCTACAGTAGCAATCAGTTGTATACACTTATGTGTGCTACAGTAGCAATCAGTTGTATACACTATTGTTGCTACAGCTAGCAATTCAGTTGTATACACTATGTGTGCTACAGTAGCAATCAGTTGTATACACTATGTGTGCCTACAGTAGCAATCAGTTGTATACTATGTGTGCTACAGTAGCAATTAGTTGTATATATTGTGTGCTACAGTAGCAATCAGTTGTATACACTATGTGTGCTACAGTAGCAATCAGTTGCATACACTATGTGTGCTACAGTAGCAATCAGTTGTATACACTATGTGTGCTACAGTAGCAATTCAGTTTGTATACACTATGTGTGCTACAGTAGCAATAGTTGTATACTACTATGTGTGATACAGTAGCAATTCAGTTGTATACACTATGTGTGCTACAGTAGCAATAGTTGTATACACTATGTTGTGCTACAGTAGCAATCAGTTGTATACACTAGTGTGCTACAGTAGCAATCAGTTGTATACACTATGTGTGCTACAGTAGCAATCAGTTGCGTACACTATGTGTGCTACAGTAGCAAGTCAGTTGTATACACTATGTGTGCTACAGTAGCAATCAGTTGTATACACTATGTGTGCCACAGTAGCAATCAGTTGCATACACTATGTGTGCTACAGTAGCAATCAGTTGTATACACTATGTGTGCTACAGTAGCAATCAGTTGTGCATTACACTATGTGTGCTACAGTAGCAATCAGTTGTATACACTATGTGTGCTACAGTAGCAATCAGTTGTGTACAATATGTGTGCTACAGGCAGCAATCAGTTGTATACACTATGTGTGCCACAGCAGCAATCAGTTGTGTACACTATGTGTGCTACAGCAGCAATCAGTTGTGTACACTATGTGTGCCACAGTAGCAATCAGTTGTATACACTATGTGTGCTACAGCAGCAATCAGTTGTGTACACTATGTGTGCCACAGCAGCAATCAGTTGTATACACTATGTGTGCTACAGTAGCAATCAGTTCTGTATACACTATGTGTGCCACAGCAGCAATCAGTTGTATACACTATGTGTGCCTACAGCAGCAATTAGTTGTATACACTATGTGTGCTACAGCAGCAATCAGTTGTAGTACACTATGTGTGCTACAGTAGCAATTAGTTGTGTACACTATGTGTGCTACAGTAGCAATCAGTTGTATACACTATGTGTGCTACAGTAGCAATCAGTTGTATACACTATGTGTGCTACAGTAGCAATCAGTTGTATACACTATGTGTGCTACAGTAGCAATCAGTTGTATACACTATGTGTGCTACAGTAGCAATCAGTTGTATACACTATGTGTGCTACAGTAGCAATCAGTTGTATACACTATGTGTGCCACAGCAGCAATCAGTTGTGTACACTATGTGTGCTACAGTAGCAATCAGTAGTGTACACTATGTGTGCCATAGGAGCAATCAGTTGTGTACACTATGTGTGCTACAGTAGCAATCAGTTGTGTACACTATGTGTGCTACAGGAGCAATCAGTAGTATACACTATGTGTGCTACAGTAGCAATCAGTTGTGTACACTATGTGTGCTACAGTAGCAATCAGTTGTGTACACTATGTGTGCTACAGTAGCAATCAGTTGTATACACTATGTGTGCTACAGTAGCAATCAGTTGTGTACACTATGTGTGCTACAGGAGCAATCAGTTGTATACACTATGTGTGCTACAGTAGCAATCAGTTGTATACACTATGTGTGCTACAGGAGCAATCAGTTGTGTACACTATGTGTGCTACAGTAGCAATCAGTTGTGTACACTATGTGTGCTACAGGAGCAATCAGTTGTGTACACTATGTGTGCCACAGGAGCAATCAGTTGTGTACACTATGTGTGCCACAGCAGCAATCAGTTGTGTACACTATGTGTGCCACAGCAGCAATCAGTTGTGTACACTATGTGTGCCACAGCAGCAATCAGTTGTGTACACTATGTGTGCCACAGCAGCAATCAGTTGTGTACACTATGTGTGCCACAGTAGCAATCAGTAGTATACACTATGTGTGCTACAGTAGCAATCAGTAGTATACACTATGTGTGCTACAGGAGCAATCAGTTGTATACACTATGTGTGCTACAGTAGCAATCAGTAGTATACACTATGTGTGCTACAGTAGCAATCAGTTGTATACACTATGTGTGTTACAGTAGCAATCAGTTGTATACACTATGTGTGCTACAGTAGCAATCAGTTGTATACACTATGTGTGTTACAGTAGCAATCAGTTGTGTACACTATGTGTGCTACAGTAGCAATCAGTTGTGTACACTATGTGTGCTACAGTAGCAATCAGTTGTGTACACTATGTGTGCTACAGTAGCAATCAGTTGTGTACACTATGTGTGCCACAGCAGCAATCAGTTGTGTACACTATGTGTGCTACAGTAGCAATCAGTTGTGTACACTATGTGTGCCACAGCAGCAATCAGTTGTGTACACTATGTGTGCTACAGTAGCAATCAGTTGTGTACACTATGTGTGCTACAGTAGCAATCAGTTGCATACACTATGTGTGCTACAGGAGCAATCAGTTGTATACACTATGTGTGCTACAGTAGCAATCAGTTGTATACACTATGTGTGCTACAGCAGCAATCAGTTGTGTACACTATGTGTGCTACAGTAGCAATCAGTTGCGTACACTATGTGTGCCACAGTAGCAATCAGTTGTATACACTATGTGTGCTACAGTAGCAATCAGTTGCGTACACTATGTGTGCCACAGTAGCAATCAGTTGTGTACACTATGTGTGCTACAGCAGCAATCAGTTGTATACACTATGTGTGCCACAGCAGCAATCAGTTGTATACACTATGTGTGCTACAGTAGCAATCAGTTGTATACACTATGTGTGCTACAGTAGCAATCAGTTGTATACACTATGTGTGCTACAGTAGCAATCAGTTGTATACACTATGTGTGCTACAGCAACAATCAGTTGTATACACTATGTGTGCTACAGCAGCAATCAGTTGTATACACTATGTGTGCTACAGTAGCAATCAGTTGTATACACTATGTGTGCTACAGCAGCAATCAGTTGTATACACTATGTGTGCTACAGCAACAATCAGTTGTATACACTATGTGTGCCACAGTAGCAATCAGTTGTATACACTATGTGTGCCACAGCAGCAATCAGTTGTATACACTATGTGTGCTACAGCAGCAATCAGTTGTGTACACTATGTGTGCTACAGCAGCAATCAGTTGTGTACACTATGTGTGCTACAGCAGCAATCAGTTGTATACACTATGTGTGCTACAGCAGCAATCAGTTGTATACACTATGTGTGCTACAGGAGCAATCAGTTGTATACACTATGTGTGCTACAGTAGCAATCAGTTGTATACACTATGTGTGCTACAGCAGCAATCAGTTGTATACACTATGTGTGCTACAGCAGCAATCAGTTGTATACACTATGTGTGCTACAGCAGCAATCAGTTGTACACTATGTGTGCTACAGCAAGCAATCAGTTGTATACACTATGGTGCTACAGCAGCAATCAGTGTATACACTATGTGTGCTACAGCAGCAATCAGTTGTATACACTATGTGTGCTACAGCAGCAATCAGTTGTGTACACTATGTGTGCTACAGCAGCAATCAGTTGTATACACTATGTGTGCTACAGTAGCAATCAGTTGCATACACTATGTGTGCTACAGTAGCAATCAGTTGTATACACTATGTGTGCTACAGTAGCAATCAGTTGTGTACAATATGTGTGCTACAGGAGCAATCAGTTGTATACACTATGTGTGCCACAGCAGCAATCAGTTGTGTACACTATGTGTGCTACAGCAGCAATCAGTTGTGTACACTATGTGTGCCACAGTAGCAATCAGTTGTATACACTATGTGTGCTACAGCAGCAATCAGTTGTGTACACTATGTGTGCCACAGCAGCAATCAGTTGTATACACTATGTGTGCTACAGTAGCAATCAGTTCTGTACACTATGTGTGCCACAGCAGCAATCAGTTGTATACACTATGTGTGCCACAGCAGCAATCAGTTGTATACACTATGTGTGCTACAGCAGCAATCAGTTGTGTACACTATGTGTGCTACAGTAGCAATTAGTTGTGTACACTATGTGTGCTACAGCAGCAATCAGTTGTATACACTATGTGTGCTACAGTAGCAATCAGTTGTGTACACTATGTGTGCTACAGTAGCAATCAGTTGTATACACTATGTGTGCTACAGTAGCAATCAGGTGTATACACTATGTGTGCTACAGTAGCAATCAGTTGTATACACTATGTGTGCTACAGTAGCAATCAGTTGTATACACTATGTGTGCTACAGTAGCAATCAGTTGTGTACACTATGTGTGCTACAGTAGCAATCAGTTGTATACACTATGTGTGCCACAGCAGCAATCAGTTGTGTACACTATGTGTGCTACAGTAGCAATCAGTAGTGTACACTATGTGTGCCATAGGAGCAATCAGTTGTGTACACTATGTGTGCTACAGTAGCAATCAGTTGTGTACACTATGTGTGCTACAGGAGCAATCAGTAGTATACACTATGTGTGCTACAGTAGCAATCAGTTGTGTACACTATGTGTGCTACAGTAGCAAGTCAGTTGTATACACTATGTGTGCTACAGTAGCAATCAGTTGTATACACTATGTGTGCTACAGTAGCAATCCGTTGTGTACACTATGTGTGCTACAGGAGCAATCAGTTGTATACACTATGTGTGCTACAGTAGCAATCAGTTGTATACACTATGTGTGGCTACAGGAGCAATCAGTTGTGTACACTATGTGTGCTACAGTAGCAATCAGTTGTGTACACTATGTGTGCTACAGGAGCAATCAGTTGTGTCACTATTGTGTGCCACAGGAGCAATCAGTTGTGTAACACTATGTGTGCCACAGCAGCAATCAGTTGTGTACACTATGTGTGCCACAGCAGCAATCAGTTGTGTACACTATGTGTGCCACAGCAGCAATCAGTTGTGTACACTATGTGTGCTACAGCAGCAATCAGTTGTGTACACTATGTGTGCCACAGGTAGCAATCAGTAGTAGTACACTATGTGTCTACAGTAGCAATCAGTAGTATACAACTATGTGTGCTACAGGAGCAATCAGTTTGTATACACTATGTGTGCTACAGTAGCAATCAGTAGTATACACTATGTGTGCTACAGTAGCAATCAGTTGTATACACTATGTGTGTTACAGTAGCAATCAGTTGTATACACTATGTGTGCTACAGTAGCAATCAGTTGTATACACTATGTGTGTTACAGTAGCAATCAGTTGTGTACACTATGTGTGCTACAGTAGCAATCAGTTGTGTACACTATGTGTGCTACAGTAGCAATCAGTTGTGTACACTATGTGTGCTACAGTAGCAATCAGTTGTGTACACTATGTGTGCCACAGCAGCAATCAGTTGTGTACACTATGTGTGCTACAGTAGCAATCAGTTGTGTACACTATGTGTGCCACAGCAGCAATCAGTTGTGTACACTATGTGTGCTACAGTAGCAATCAGTTGTGTACACTATGTGTGCTACAGTAGCAATCAGTTGCATACACTATGTGTGCTACAGGCGCAATCAGTTGTATACACTATGTGTGCTACAGCTAGCAATCAGTTGTATACACTATGTGTGCTACAGCAGCAATCAGTTGTGTACACTATGTGTGCTACAGTAGCAATCAGTTGCTACACTATGTGTGCCACAGTAGCAATCAGTTGTATACACTATGTGTGCTACAGTAGCAATCAGTTGGTACACTATGTGTGCCACAGAGCAATCAGTTGTGTACACTATGTGTGCTACAGAGCAATCAGTTGTATACACTATGTGTGCTACAGCAGCAATCAGTTGTATACACTATGTGTGCTACAGAGCAATCAGTTGTTACACTATGTGTGCTACAGTAGCAATCAGTTGTATACACTATGTGTGCTACAGCAGCAATCAGTTGTATACACTATGTGTGCTACAGCAGCAATCAGTTGTATACACTATGTGTGCTACAGCAGCAATCAGTTGTATACACTATGTGTGCTACAGCAGCAATCAGTTGTATACACTATGTGTGCTACAGCAGCAATCAGTTGTATACACTATGTGTGCTACAGCAGCAATCAGTTGTATACACTATGTGTGCTACAGCAGCAATCAGTTGTATACACTATGTGTGCTACAGCAGCAATCAGTTGTATACACTATGTGTGCTACAGCAGCAATCAGTTGTATACACTATGTGTGCTACAGCAGCAATCAGTTGTATACACTATGTGTGCTACAGCAGCAATCAGTTGTGTACACTATGTGTGCCACAGCAGCAATCAGTTGTATACACTATGTGTGCTACAGCAGCAATCAGTTGTATACACTATGTGTGCCACAGTAGCAATCAGTTGTATACACTATGTGTGCCACAGCAGCAATCAGTTGTATACACTATGTGTGCTACAGTAGCAATCAGTTGTATACACTATGTGTGCTACAGCAACAATCAGTTGTATACACTATGTGTGCTACAGTAGCAATCAGTTGTATACACTATGTGTGCTACAGTAGCAATCAGTTGTATACACTATGTGTGCTACAGCAGCAATCAGTTGTATACACTATGTGTGCTACAGTAGCAATCAGTTGTATACACTATGTGTGCTACAGTAGCAATCAGTTGTATACACTATGTGTGCTACAGTAGCAATCAGTTGTATACACTATGTGTGCTACAGTAGCAATCAGTTGTATACACTATGTGTGCTACAGTAGCAATCAGTTGTATACACTATGTGTGCTACAGTAGCAATCAGTTGTATACACTATGTGTGCCACAGTAGCAATCAGTTGTATACACTATGTGTGCTACAGTAGCAATCAGTTGTGTACACTATGTGTGCCACAGCAGCAATCAGTTGTATACACTATGTGTGCTACAGTAGCAATCAGTTGTATACACTATGTGTGCCACGGCAGCAAGTAGTTGTATACACTATGTGTGCCACAGGAGCAATCAGTTGTGTACACTATGTGTGCCACAGCAGCAATCAGTTGTGTACACTATGTGTGCCACAGCAGCAATCAGTTGTGTACACTATGTGTGCTACAGGAGCAATTAGTTGTGTACACTATGTGTGCTACAGTAGCAATCAGTTGTGTACACTATGTGTGCTACAGTAGCAATTAGTTGTATACACTATGTGTGCTACAGTAGCAATCAGTTGTGTACACTATGTGTGCTACAGTAGCAATTAGTTGTATACACTATGTGTGCTACAGGAGCAATCAGTTGTGTACACTATGTGTGTTACAGTAGCAATCAGTTGTGTACACTATGTGTGCTACAGGAGCAATCAGTTGTGTACACAATGTGTGCTACAGTAGCAATCAGTTGTGTACACTATGTGTGCTACAGGAGCAATCAGTTGTGTATACAATGTGTGCTACAGGAGCAATCAGTTGTGTACACTATGTGTGCTACAGGAGCAATCAGTTGTATACACGATGTGTGCCACAGCAGCAATCAGTTGTATACACTATGTGTGCTACAGTAGCAATCAGTTGTATACACTATGTGTGTCACAGTAGCAATTAGTTGTATACACTATGTGTGCTACAGTAGCAATCAGTTGTATACACTATGTGTGCTACAGTAGCAATCAGTTGTATACACTATGTGTGCTACAGCAGCAATCAGTTGTATACACTATGTGTGCTACAGTAGCAATCAGTTGTATACACTATGTGTGCTACAGTAGCAATCAGTTGTATACACTATGTGTGCCACAGTAGCAATCAGTTGTATTCATTGTGTGCTACAGTGGCAATAATTTATATACACAGTGTGTGCTACAGTAGCAATCATTTGTATAAACAGTGTGTGCTACAGTAGCAATCATTTGTATACACAGTCTGTGCTACAGTAGCAATCATTTGTATACACAGTCTGTGCTACAGTAGCAATCATTTGTATACACAGTCTGTGCTACAGTAGCAATCATTTGTATACACAGTCTGTGCTACAGTATCAATCATTTGTATACAGTCTGTGCTACAGTAGCAATCATTTGTATACACTGTCTGTGCTACAGTAGCAATCATTTTTTGGGAGTCTCTGTGGCGAAGTGGTCAAGCCGTTTGACTCGTGCTCCGAAGGTTGTGGGTTCGATTCCGGGCCGCGTCCTTCGGTTTACGAGTTAAATGTTTCGGAGACTCCTGTGGGTCGTCTCTAAAAGCTACGGAGTTCGTGCTTTGTGCGACGCTTTCCGCGCTGTGGAAAGAGACCAAGCCATATGGGATAAAACCCGGTGCAATGAAGTCGACCCTGTCGACTTTTAAGCGACTTTTTTAAGCAATCATTTGTATACACAGTCTGTGCTACAGTAGCAATCATTTGTATACACAGTCTGTGCTACAGTAGCAATCATTTGTATACACAGTGTGTGCTACAGTAGCAATCAGTTGTATACACAGTCTGTGTTACAGTATCAATCATTTTTATACAGTCAGTATCAATCATTTTTATACAGTCTGTGCTACAGTAGCAATCATTTGTATGCACAGTCTGTGCTACAGTAGCAATCATTTGTATGCACAGTCTGTGCTACAGTAGCAATCATTTGTATGTACAGTTGTGCTACAGTAACAATCATTTGTATACACAGTGTGTGCTACATTAGCAATCATTTGTATGCACAGTGTGTGCTACAGTAGCAATAATTTGTATACAGTCTGTGCTACAGTAATAATCATTTGTATACACAGTGTGTGCTACAGTAGCAATCATTTGTATACACAGTCTGTGCTACAGTATCAATCATTTGTATACACAAAGTGTGCTACAGTAGCAATCATTTGTATACACAAAGTGTGCTATAGAAGCAAATGGTTGTATACACAGTGTGTGCTACAGTAGCAATCATTTGTATACACAGTGTGTGCTACAGTAGCAATCATTTGTATACACAGTGTGTGCTATAGAAGCAAATGATTGTATACACAGTGTGTGCTGTATAAGCAATCAGTTGTATGCATTGTGTTAATCGAACAATTAAGTTTATAGTGTCGCACAGATGCAACCACATGATGGTCATGGATGTAAATTCTGCATAACAGACAAGTGCTTAAATGCATCCATACATGAATTGTTATGTGGTCATTTTCCAGTATATTGCCTATGCATGTCTATATGCTGATGTATTTTTGTCTTATGTGATTTGTCTTTTGTATGAACCTCAACTTAATTGTATTTTTATTAGATTAACCCAGGAACAGTTTGGTGGTTATGAAGCCAATGGCTACAGTTTTTCACAGCAACAGCAACAACAACAACAGCAGCAACAGCACGAGTTCATCGCAGATGGGCAGCTTTACTCAGCCAATTCAAACCTCCAGCCTACCCCTCAACCTGCTGCTTTAATCAGAGCTGTGGACATGAATCCTGGTAAGTCTGGTCACAGATATTCAGTTGTCGAAATCTCTCTTGTGTCTTGGGACATGGAGACAACAGTGCTATCTCAATATGGGATCTTGACAGATGCACTGGTTACACAATGTTCACCTCCCCAAGGGCAGGATGGCTTCTCGGCTGAAACATTTAGCGATGTTAATGTCATAGACCTCTGTAAGCTTGCTCTACTGTAGAGTTCATACTACTTCTTACTAACTTCTGAAGAAGAATTTGTCTAGTAACGTAGGGAATCATAGACCTCTGTATGCTTGCTCCACTGTAGAGTTCATACTACTTAATACTAACTTCTAAAGAAGAATTAGTCTAGTGACGTAGGGAATCCTAGACCTCTGTATGATTGCTCCACTGTAGAGTTCATGCTAACTTCTGAAGAAGAATCTGTCTGGTGACGTAGGGGAATCATAGACCTCTGTATGCTTGCTCCACTGTAGAGTTCATACTAACTTCTGAAGAAGAATCTGTCTGGTGACTGTTATATCTTGTCTTATGTTCTATCTTGTCTTATGTTCTATCTTGTCTTATGTTACATCTTGTCTTATGTTACATCATGTCTTATGTTACATCTTGTCTTATGTTCTATATTGTCTTATGGTATATGCATGATAAGGCAGACGTGGTTGCAGCCTTGTGGGAGCACGTGTACACCTCGGAGGAGCAAATGGATCACCATGGTCTGGCAAGAAAGCGACAGCGTGGAATGATGAGGGGATCTGGCCGATGCTCGTCGCTTAGAGGAAAGGCGAGATGCACATATAATCAGATTGCTACTGGTACTATTGGGGTTGGAACTCTTCGCTGGCTTCTGAGAATGGGGACGGAGCGCTTATGGGAATTCCCCGAATGCTGTGATGTCGGTTCCTAAATCAATCAATCAATCAATCAGTCAGTCTAGTCTTATGTTATATCTTGTCTTGTGTTACATCTTGTCTTATGTTATATCATGTCTTATGTTATATCTTGTCTTATGTTATATCTTGTCTTATGTTATATCTTGTCTTATGTTATATCTTGTCCTATGTTATATCTTGTCTTATGTTATATCTTGTCTTATGTTATATCTTGTCTTATGTTATATCTTGTCTTATGTTATATCTTGTCCTATGTTATATCTTGTCTTGTGTTACATCTTGTCTTATGTTATATCATGTCTTATGTTATATCTTGTCTTATGTTATATCTTGTCTTATGTTATATCTTGTCTTATGTTATATCATGTCTTCTGTTATATCTTATGTTATATCTTGTCTTATGTTATATCTTGTCTTATGTTATATCATGTCTTCTGTTATATCTTGTCTTATGTTATATCTTGTCTTATGTTATATCATGTCTTCTGTTATATCTTATGTTATATCTTGTCTTATGCTATATCTTATGTTATATCTTGTCTTATATTATATCATGTCTTCTGTTATATCTTATGTTATATCTTGTCTTATGTTATATCTTATGTTATATCTTGTCTTATATTATATCATGTCTTCTGTTATATCTTATGTTATATCTTGTCTTATGTTATATCTTATGTTATATCTTGTCTTATGTTATATCTTATGTTATATCTTGTCTTATGTTATATCTTATGTTATATCTTGTCTTATATTATATCATGTCTTCTGTTATATCTTATGTTATATCATTGTCTTCTGTTATATCTTAATGTTATATCTTGTCTTATGTTATATCTTGTCTTATGTTATATCATGTCTTCTGTTATATCTTATGTTATATCTTGTCTTATGTTATATCTTATGTTATATCTTGTCTTCTGTTATATCTTATGTTATATCTTGTCTTATGTTATATCTTATGTTATATCTTGTCTTATATTATATCATGTCTTCTGTTATATCTTATGTTATATCATGTCTTCTGTTATATCTTATGTTATATCTTGTCTTATGTTATATCTTGTCTTATGTTATATCATGTCTTCTGTTATATCTTATGTTATATCTTGTCTTATGTTATATCTTATGTTATATCTTGTCTTATATTATATCATGTCTTCTGTTATATCTTATGTTATATCTTGTCTTATGTTATATCTTAAGTTATATCTTGTCTTGTCTTACATCTTCTCTTGTGTTATATCTTGTCTTATGTTATATCTTATGTTATATCTTGTCTTATGTTATATCCTGTCTTCTGTTATATCCTGTCTTATGTTATATCTTGTCTTATGTTATATCCTGTCTTATGTTATATCTTGTCTTATGTTATATCTTGTCTTATGTTATATCTTGTCTTATGTTATATCATGTCTTATGTTATATCTTGTCTTATGTTACATGTTGTCCTATGTTATATCTTGTCCTATGTTATATCTTGTCTTATGTTATATCTTGTCTTATGTTATATCATGTCTTCTGTTATATCATGTCTTCTGTTATATCTTATGTTATATCTTGTCTTGTCTTACATCTTCTCTTGTGTTATATCTTGTCTTATGTTATATCTTGTCCTATGTTATATTTTGTCTTACGTTATATCTTGTCTTATGTTATATCATGTCTTGTGTTATATCATGTCTTCTGTTATATCTTATGTTATATCTTGTCTTGTCTTACATCTTCTCTTGTGTTATATCTTGTCTTATGTTATATCTTGTCCTATGTTATATCTTGTCCTATGTTATATCGTGTCCTATGTTATATCTTGTCTTACGTTATATCTTGTCTTATGTTACATGTTGTCCTATGTTATATCTTGTCTTATGTTATATCCTGTCTTATGTTATATCCTGTCTTATGTTATATCCTGTCTTATGTTATATTTTGTCTTATGTTATATCCTGTCTTATGTTATATCTTGTCCTATGTTATATCTTGTCTTACGTTATATCTTGTCTTATATTATATCTTGTCTTGTCTTACATCTTCTCTTGTGTTATATCTTGTCTTATGTTATATCTTGTCTTATATTATATCCTGTCTTATGTTATATCTTGTCTTATGTTATATCTTGTCTTATGTTATATCTTGTCTTATGTTATATCTTGTCTTATGTTATATCTTCTCTTATGTTATATCCTGTCTTATGTTACATCTTCTCTTATGTTATATCTTCTCTTATGTTATATCTTGTCTTATGTTATATCTCGTCCTATGTTATATCTTCTCTTATGTTATATCCTGTCTTATGTTATATCTTGTCTTATGTTATATCTTGTCTTATGTTATATCTTCTCTTATGTTATATCTTGTCTTATGTTATATCTTGTCTTATGTTATATCTTCTCTTATGTTATATCCTGTCTTATGTTATATCTTGTCTTATGTTATATCTTCTCTTATGTTATATCTTGTCTTATGTTATATCTTGTCTTATATTATATCCTGTCTTATGTTATATCTTGTCTTATGTTATATCTTGTCTTGTGTTACATCTTGTCTTATGTTATATCCTGTCTTATGTTATATCTTGTCTTATGTTATATCCTGTCTTATGTTATATCTTGTCTTATGTTATATCTTTCTCTCTTCTCTGCTTCTAGTAGTTCTTGTCTCACATTGTTCTCAGTGCTAGTTGATGAGTCTGTTAGATGTGTCTTATGTTACATCATATCTTATGTTACAACTTTCTCTCATCATTGCTTCTAGCTGTCTCACATATTTTGTGTTTCTTTATTTAAAACAGTATCATAATTCTGTATAATAAATATGTAAATTCCTAGGGATAGAGGATTTCATGATTTTGTAGCAGGATTTCATAAGTGCAAATGATGTTTCTGACAGTAAACCTGGGGAAAGCCATCACAGAGGCCCACCTGAGGACATGTCTGTACAGTAACGAGCAGATCAACCTGTTGAAACACCAGCCACTACCTCAGGAGCGAGTCACCATGTTTAAGAATTTTGTGAGTCAGTTCTTCTGTGAATTGTTTTCTTGTACATGAATTCATCCTTGCACACACGGGAAGGGGACAAACAGAACAGCATTCATATCTACTGCATGTTTCACTGCAGCTGTAAGAGTGGCTTAGCCAAACTGCAGTCTGAGCTTAGTGCTCTGCTGTGCAGTTTTTTAATGTGCTGTACACGTGATTGTAAGGGAGCCGCAGTAGCACAGTGACAATCACACTTACCAGCTGGCCCGATGGGCATGTGTTAGAATCAATTTGGAGGCAGATTTTTCTACCTAGACTTCCAGGACAACACAGGGGAAAATGGATAGCAAGAACTGTCTTGGGAAGTACAGGCTAACAATATGGGGCCAACACCGTATACCCAATATAGCTGAAGGCAGATAAAAGGGTCCTTGAACTTACAGGTAGGACTGTCCTGCATTGAATGTGTAGAGAGACAGCAAATAGAGTAGTTTGGACATCTGCTGGAAATCACTCAGTCAACAACCATTGTATGCCTTGCAACTGAAGAAGCTTTGTTTGTAGAGCTAGAGGCAGAGCAAGAATCACATGGGTGGGTTCTGTCAGCACAGTCAAGGTAACGCACTTGCTTCCAGAGCAAACACTTCAGATTTCCTGTACATTAACAGTTAATTCAGACCAGGAGTCATTGTCCATATTGGGATAGATTATAGACAGATACAGGAATCAATTTTAGAATAGTTTGTTTTCATATTACTGTTAGTTTTTATACTGATTTAAAAAACAAATATTGATGTTTGTTTTTATTTTTATTTTTTTTCTTCAAAATAAATGTTTGTGTTTATTGATATTTGTTGTTATATTGATGTTCGTTTTTATATTGATGCTTTTTCATAGACAAAAGATGTAATTTCTCCATTTTGGATTAGTCCCATCGACAGTTATGGTCGGAAATTGCTGACAAAGTGACTCTAGCTGTCCAACAAATTATAGAGTTTGCCAAGATGATTCCAGGATTCATGGAACTATCTCAGGATGATCAGATTATGTTGTTGAAGGCTGGTGAGAGTTATTTTCCTTGCTTTGACCTTTTCTGTTTCCCTGTCTTTGTCGTCCCTTACCCTGTTTACAAGTGTCATTAAGCCTTATTTATGTTTAATGGGATTTGTTTAATGGAAGATAGGAAAGAAAGAGAGACTTCTGTCATGGCACCCACATACCCATGACTAGTTTTACAGGTGATTGAATGGGAAATAGTATTGTGAAACAGTAAGTCAGACAGCAATGTTCTTGATACCTAAATATTAAAGGTAACATTTCTGTTGTCTGTGATCCCTATTGAGGGATATATTTCCATTACCTGTTAATGCCCAAGAGGTAATATACCACTATTTGAATGTGGAAGTTATGGGGAAACTACCACATTATTGTCCCAGTTATTCATTATTTAAAACAGATGAGAGTCAAAACTATAAGAAAGAAGCAAACATTGTTTTTTGGTTATGTAATGAGATGAGAAGCTTTGACAAACATCGTGATGACTGGAAAGATCAGCACTAGAAGAGGGAGACCAAGAGAAATGATCATGGGATGGGTGGCACAGAGGAATGATATCGGTATAATTGATCCAGGACATCAAGAACCGAGATCTGTGGAGATACACAAACACCTACACCATTCAGCAGAGCACATAGCGATGATGATGATGATAATGCAAAAAAGTATGTTTGCAATGTGGATGATTCCAAACATATGTACTACAGGGTGTATAGTGCTAGTAGTTGTACAGAATGGTTGTACATTGTTGTAAAAGTAATTTGTTGACACTATAAACATTGCTAGGTAATTGCTGTATAACATTCTAGTATTATCTGAGAGCTGATCTCCTTGGTGAAGGAGTTAAGGACGTTCGTAATCCTGTATACCCACGTACGAAACACAACTGTGCAAGATTTGGTAGCGGATCGCGTCGCGCTGGTTACTTACGGAGGTATGTGAGCCGGTCATTCAGAAAGCAATGGCAAACTACTGAACATAAAACTTGCCAAGACATCAACAACAGCTGAAAAATGCTGGTGTTGATTGCAATGTCCTGTAATGTATATGCAGAAAAAAAAATTCTCTGAGAACATTCTAGTAATATCCTGACTTTTTTCTGTTCAGGAAGTTTTGAGTTGGCCTTGATGCAGCTGTGTCGGGTGTTTGATGCGGAGTCCAACCGTGTTGTCTTTGGAAACATGTTTTTGCCATTGGAAGCATTTGCTCATCTGAGTGAGTTTTATTCATTGTAGTATGGTCCAATTTAGAACATAACCCAGCTTCTGCAGGTCCATTTGTTTGTGTCTGTCCTCCCAATGACAGACTCAGAGCCAGTTCTGGTCATAAGTAGCCACACTGGAAACTAAACTCTGGAGTACACAGCAGGAGCTGGAATACACAGCAAAATTTATCCAGCAACTAGATATTTGAGATCTGAGATAAAACTGGAATGCGAAAGAAGAAATCAGTTAACTGAATGCAAACTGAAACTTGAACTCATAATTATAGGTGTTATTGTTAGTGTTTGCTGCTAGAGTGTCCAACACATGCAGAACAGTGTTGTATCAGAAATAGACCTGGCAGAACTCTAGTGCAGGAAGCCATAAGTGGCATATGTTGACTGACTGGCCAGTATTTTGATATCATTTAGAAATATGAATTCACATGTGTCAGATTATTCAGCCTAAAAACTGGTAGAAAGCTTTTTGAACAAATTACCCCAGCATAAATCTAGCTTTGTGACTTACGTCATTATAATGTACCATGCCAATAAATATGGGCAGTCCTGGTTCACCAGCTCACATAATCTCAGTCTGTGGTCATTGCTCTTCTCTTGTCTTGTTTATGCCATATGGCCAAACCATCTACTTGCATCCCCTTTGCTCTTTTTCCATCACTTTGTCCATTTGTCACCAAGTTTTCAAGTTTATGTCTCATAACACATGGGATCCATGCTAGTTTACTGTCTACACTGAATTTCTCTAATAAATTTACAATTTTCATCTATTTCTCGATGGACTGTTTGTGTCTGTCCTTGGTTTTCTGTGCATTTTTCCCAGAAAGCATATGTGACTGCCCATAAACACATTCTTCTGAAATTAAAGTTTCCTTTTGACTTCCAGTCGGTGCTGTGGCGAAGGGCTTACGAACACGATTAGTAATCGTGCAAACCACATTGGAAACACAGCTGCTGGCAATTTGGAAGCAGACCGCCTAGCACTGATTTTCATTAAATGGTATGAGTGCCAAGAAATCACAAATGGCCAAAACATTCTGGGATTGACTGTGACGTCCTGTAAATGATATGCAACTAACTTTAACTTCCACATCAACATAAAAGACTTTTTGGTCCTATAACTATTCTTTTTTTTTTTTTTGTTACTTTTCTAATATTGGAATTTTGACAGGACATTGACCAGTTATTACCTACTCTGTATGATTTTCAACTACTGAAGTACCTTTCACATATGCAGTGTGCAGACTCAGTCCACTATCCCTGATCAGTGGGCGGTATGGGCTCTCTGCTTCTCTGTTTAGTGAAAATGGTCCACAGCAAGCGCATTCCATACACACTACTTCTAATAGTACTGGACTGAATTTCTCATATGGATTGGCTTTCCTTATTAACAGTATCCCCATCAGGCGAACCCACTCCGACTTCAAACTTGTAATTTATGTCCCCAAGTCAAGGACAAGAAGTCAACATTTTAGTCCAACTGTTACTGTGTAAGGGTTGAACCCTTACCTCGATATCAGCACACCGAATGTTTAAGAACACGCGTTCCTGTCTATTTTACCATGCTGACCTCCGCTGGATTTTGAACTGGCATATTTCTTAGAGGCAAACAATTGACATCTAAGCCGCCCTGCTCCCATGAGGGCATAAATTATCATAAATTATTTGTGGATATATTTCTGAACCCATGCATACAAGAACAAACAAAGCCCACATATCCATTAACATGAAGGCTGATATCACTACACTTGTGCATTTGGCTTGTTACTGTTAGATAACTGTATGCATTGTAATGTTTTCATTTTCAGCTGATGAAGAGTTCCATCTTATGACAGCCATATTTGAATTTGTGAAAAATATTCAGCTTCTCAACATCACGGAAAGTGAAATGGCCATGTTGAGTGCTCTCATTTTAATTAGTTCTGGTGGGTATTTCAGTGTTGTTTTTGACAATATCAAGGATTTGAGTTTTTGATATTCAGTGTGTGTATTGTTTATTTGTGCATCTCTGTACCTCTGAGGCTTTAGTTTAGTAGATGAAGATGCAGTGTTTGCAACTATGTGAAAATAGAAACAACACCAATAGACACATTGGGCTCACATATCCTGTTGACTTCCTTGACTTCCTCAGACACTGGACGGGTGATGTGGTCAATATCTTGTTGACTGTCTGGACTTCCCCAGACACTGGATGGGTGATGTGGTCAATATCTTGTTGACTGTCTGGACTTCCCCAGACACTGGACGGGTCATCATCATCATCATCATCTTCCACTTCTGCCGTCAAGCGTCGTGGGGAGGAATAATTTGCGTTCCAGCGCCCGGTGGACGGCACTGGATAGTGTCATTCCGTGTAGTTGTACAATGTCTCTGATGTCGTCAATCCATTTTCTTCTTGCACGTCCTCGTGGTCTCGTCACAGATGATCTTTGATGTAAGGCCAGTGATGGTAGTTGCTGATGTTGCATTCTAACAACATGGCCAAACCACTTGATCTTCTGTCTTTCAATAAATGTGGCACAAGGTGTTGATCCCACAGTCTGTCTGATAGTAACATTTCTTACTCGGTCTCGGATTGTTAAGTTGGCAGCTCTCCTCAGGCATCTCATTTCGCAGGTGTTGATTTTGCGAAGGTGTAATTTGGATAAAGTCCAGGTTTGAGATTGGTAGCATAGGGTTGGTGTGAATATGCTGTTTATTATCTGTCGTTTTGCGGACATCCCCTCTGCCGTGCGTCCACCTTGACGAGGTAGAGGGGCTTGCGCGTTCCAATGACCCCAAGAGCTATGCCGACGGTAGCACTGCTACTGGTAGGGTCACCCATGTCGGACAGGTCAAGGGAGAGGGACCAGACGAAGTGACGCACAAACCTGCTGCCTTGTAGGTAGACTGGGGACAGTCAAAGGCTAGGGAAAGCATCCCGAAAAGTGCTTGTCGAAATCGGATGTACTGAGCCACAAGCTTGACAAAGAAGTGCAACGTAACTTTATCATTTCATGATGCCACAGATGAAAATTAATCGTTATGGTGATAATCCCGTGAAGTCCCATCAGGCGGTGATAGTGCCGGGCCCCCTGCCTCGAGGGGGTCCACCCATGACTACTGGTGGTCACCTTCCCCTGTGCTGTGGAGTCAAGGCACAGAGGAGTAGGTTAAGAGCTATTGACCAAATACCAAGGACACTCAACATACTACAGTGGAATGCCGAAGGAGTTTATAACAAGAAAGAATCCCTGACACAGCGTCTTCATAAAGATAGAATAGATGTGGCATGCATTCAAGAGACACACCTCAATGCCAATCGCAAATTTTCAGTCAGAGGATATCAGGCCACACGTTTCGACCGCGAAGGACATAAAGGAGGAGTTCTGAATACTTACACGAAATACAATACCTTGCAGCGAAGTATCTGTGATCTCTGACAACCAAACAGAAATTATAGGTGTTGATATAATGATAAAGGACGTGAAAATAAGAATCTACAATCTGTATAGCCCAGCAGATAAGGACCTTACACTCTCAAACATGAAAATAACTGACACAAACTGCATTATTGTCGGAGACTTTAATAGCCGTTCAGAAAGATGGGGATACCCAGATACTGACAAAAGAGGAGATGAATTGGAGGACTGGGAAATAGACTCAAATCTCCATCTACTCAACAAAGCGGATGACACACCGAGCTTCTACTCCAGAAGATGGCTTACCACTTCTACTCCAGACTTAGCTTTCTGCACAGGAGACATCCTCCACAAAATCGATCGCCATGTGCTGGACCAATTAGCAGGTAGTGACCACAGACCAATCAAGCTTGTAATGAATATGGAGTATGTTCCACAGGAGCAAAAGCCCTTGCCCCGCTGGAATTACAAACGAGCAGATTGGGACAGATTTGCCATACTAACAGACAAATATTGTGAAAACATAAATACACGATATGGCAACATAAAGCAAATGGTGGAAAGTCTAAACAGAGCGATAATACAGGCAGCCACTGAGTCCATTCCTAGAGGAGCGAGGAAAAATTACAAACCATACTGGACTGAAGAACTACAAAGTTTGGAGGACAAAGTTGAAGATGCCAGGAAGACAGCAGAGAGAGAACAAACAATTGAAGCGAATATCTCTCTCAAAGCCATCTCAGCAAAATATAAAAGAACAGTAAATCAAACAACAAGAGATCGTTGGAGGGAAAAAACAGAAAACCTGAATTTTGACAGGGATGGAAACAAACTATGGAAACTAGTGAAAGCCATGAACAATGAAGGACCTAGAAACAAACAAATAACAATTAAACAAGGAAATGCCTTGCTTACAGGAAAAAAGGCTGCAAATGCACTAATGGAACACTATGCAAATGCAAACCACATTGATATTACAACCGAACAGAAGAAAGCAATCAAAGACAAACAGATACATCATAGAAATACAGAGACAGCAGCAGAATATATGATGGCAAATCTAACAATGGAAGAAATGGAACAGGCAATGAATACCCTAAAAAAGAAGAAATCACCAGGAAAGGATGGAATCACAAATGAAATACTAATAGGACTAGGCAACAAGGCAAAGAAGAAACTACTAGCAGTCCTAAATAACAGCTGGAAGAGAGGAATAGTCCCACAGGCATGGAAGGAAGCTATACTAATACCAGTCCCAAAGAAAGGAAAAGACCTGGAAGAACCAAATGGCTATCGACCTATCAGTCTACTTAGCTGTGTAGGAAAATTAATGGAACGCATTATCAATGGCAGGCTAACATGGCATCTGGAAGAAAACAAACTCTTAACACCACACCAAGCAGGATTCAGAAAGTACAGATCCACTGAAGATCAAATAACCTATATAGCTCAGGAAATAGAGGATGCCTTCCAAGAGAAAAAGCACACACTAGCAGTCTGGATAGATTTAGAAAAAGCATTTGATAAAGTATGGAAGGAAGGACTGAAAGTAAAACTGCAAAACATGCATGTTTGTGGAAAAATGTATAAATGGATCAGCCACTACCTTGAGAACAGAACTGCCAGGACAAAAGTACAAGGACAAACAAGCAAAATGATGCTGCTGGAGCAAGGTGTCCCCCAAGGAGGAGTTCTTTCACCAACATTATTCCTAGCATATATAAATGACATCACAGAAAATTTTCCAGCCAGAGTACACACATCCTCCTTTGCAGATGACCTAGCCATATGGACATCTGAAGAATATATTAGTACAGCTAACAGCAGAATACAGCAAGCCTTATTAGCGCTAGAGGACTGGTCAAAATTATGGCTAGTGAAGATAAGTGAGGAGAAAACAACATGCACAGTGTTCTCCCTCTCAAATAAAACTCAGCAACCTAAGCTGGTATTGAATGGAAAAATATTGCGCCATGAAGAAAATCCAAACTATCTAGGAGTCACCTTTGATCGTCGCCTGACATGGAAGACACAGGTTGAGAAAAATCGAACAAGAGCAAGGCAGAGAATGGCAATCATGAAAAAGCTTGCTGGTACAACGTGGGGAGCAGATGAGAAAGTTCTCAAGAAGTTATATACTGGACGGGTGAGGCCAGTACTGGAATATGGCATTGCAGCTTGGGCAACAGCAGCTAAGTCAAACTTTAACAAAATAAGTAGAGTCCAAAACCAAGGAATGCGAATCATAACTGGAAGCCTGAAGACAACGCCTATTAATGAACTAGAAAAGATCACTTGTTTACAACCAATGCAGGATAGAAGAGATAGCAGAGCCCAGCAACAAGCAGAAAAATTTAGAAGATTGACAGACCACCCTATGTACAACAGATTTAATGGTTTTGGAAAGGGAAGACTGAAGCGTAGCAACTTTGTAGAAACTGCAAAACGAAGGATTAGGGCAGATCCTATACTTAACATATCAACAGTCAAGCCCATACACAATGCACACAAGTTCCCAGCTTGGAGACAGCAGCAACTGCCTGAGATGATAGAAAACATTCCTGGTATTGAGAAAAAGAACACTCAACATGAAACTGAAAGAAGAGAAATAACCCTAAACTACATAAAAGAACATTACCCAAGCAGCAATTGGACCCATGCATATACAGATGGATCAGCCAAAAATTCAATAGAGAATGGAGGAGGAATTCTCCTAAATTTAACAAATGGAGTGAAAAAAACACATTCAATGGCAACTGGAAAATTTTCAAGTAACTTCAAAGCGGAGGTAGAGGCTTTGAAATCTGCAGCAGAAATGCTCCTGATGGAGGAAAATAAAGAGAAGCAAATAGCTATCTTCACAGATGCAAAGTCAGCTGTCTCAATACTGAAGAGCAATAACAGCACAGAACTAACTGACCTAAGAGCAGCACTCCATGGTCTATGCCAGAAATCCAAGAAAGTTGTAATACAGTGGATCCCATCACATTGCAGTATACCTGGAAACGAAGAGGCTGACAGACTGGCAAAAGAGGGCGGACGACTACCACAGCCTGACATAGACATAACCTATAATGAGGCAAAGAGGTTGATAAAAAGCACTTATAGAACCAAATGGGAATCAGAGCATCCAGGTCATCAGAAGGATGATGCATATTACAAACTCGACCGAAGAGAACAAGTAGCAATCTTCAGACTCCGCACAGGACATAACAGGCTGAAATACCACTTGTTCAATAAACTAAAGATAGGAGATACCGATGAATGTAATTGTAGAACTGGAAAAATGACAGCAAAACATTTGCTGCAGGATTGCCCAACGTATGCAGAACAGAGAAAGATATTTTGGCCCACACCTGCTTCATTTGAGGACAAGGTCTATGGAGATATCAACAAGCTCAAGTTGACCGCAGCTTACTTTAACTGCATACAGGTTGACATTTAAAGGTGCATGAAGACCCAGAGGCATGAAATGGAATATTGCTTGGATAGCAAATCCATTATGTGGAAAGTCCAAATCGAAAGCTTGCTGTGTGGGCTTCATAAAAGGTGGAAAAGTGTTCTAGTGGCACGAAATGGAATATTGCTTGGATAGCAAATCCATTACGTGGAAAGTCCGAATCAAAAGCCCATTGTGTGGGCTTCATAAAAGGTGGAAAAGTGTCCTAGTGGCATGAAATGGAATATTGCTTGGATAGCAAATCCATTACGTGGAAAGTCCTAATCAAAAGCCCACTGTGTGGACTTCATAAAAGGTGGAAAAGTGTCCTAGTGGCACGAAATGGAATATTGCTTGGATAGCAAATCCATTACATGGAAAGTCCGAATCGAAAGCTCACTGTGTGGATGTCATCTGCAGACTGCATACTTCTGGTTTCCGGAAGAACAGCCTATGGTGAACGGAAGGCCCAATATACGGAAGTGAGGCTAAGCAGCCATGTGCAGGACGTGACGATTCCTTGGGTGAGCCCAGTACCAGAGCGCTATGTATCGGCTCTGCAAGTATGGAAGCCTCCTTGGATGGCGGGGAATGCCCATGGTCTGCCCCTGCCTTCCCTTGAGGGCTGACCAGGATCTTTGGCTGTTCTATATGGACCAGCTGGGATGGGGGATAACACCACAACAGTGAGAGTCAAACGTCCTAAGAAACCCCCGGGAAGGTTAACCTGGTCAACAAATGCCCGCAGAAGTCGGATGTGTCGGCCTAACGGCGCAAGAACGCAGCTCTGCTGTAAACAGGCACAACGCAATCACATCCGGAAAAAAAAAAAAAAAAAAAACTCCGGATGAACGAAGAAGAAGAAGTTTTGCGGACATGGGTATGTTTGGATGTTTCAGTAAGGGTGACAGTTGATATGTAAGTGCACTAGCTTTTTGACATCTGATTTCAATTTCTCTGTCTAATCTGCCATCTTCTGTGATCATACTTCCAAGGTATTTGAATTCTTTAACTTGTTTCAGAGGTGTGTTATTTATCTGTATACTTAGTGGGCCTGGCGATCTGCTAACTTGCATTACTTCGGTTTTGGCTGTGTTTATACTCATATTGTATCTGCTGCAGGTTGAACTCAGGTTAGCAATATGATTTTGTAGTCTGCCCTCGTCGCTGTAAAACAGGCACTGATCATCTGCAAATAGAAGTTCATTTATTCCCTGTGGGTCAGTTGTTTCATCTGAAGTAAAGAGTTCTAAATTTTCTGAATCTGGTCTGCCGAGACTTGCTTCTTTGGAAATTCTGTCCATGTAGATAATGAATAGCAGGGGAGAGAGCACACATCCCTGCCTCACTCCTGTATTGACTGTGAACATATCTGATATACCTTCCTGTGTTCTTACTGCACTTTGGCTCAAGTGGTACATGGCTATGATGTTTTCTAGCAGTTGCCCTTGTATCCCATAGTCTTCAAGGATGGTCCATAATTTGTATCTGTCTACTCTATCAAAAGCCTTTTCCTGATCTACAAACACAATATTCTGCTGGTCACTATATTCAATAGTTTTTTCACAAATTTGTCTAAGTGTAAATAATGCATCAGTGCAACTTTTACCTTTCCGAAAACCGAATTGTGCTTTGCTTAACTGTTGTTCAACTATTGATCTAGCTCTTTGTTCCAAAAGTTTGATGGGTGATGTGGTCAATATCTTGTTGACTGCCTGGACTTTCCCAGACACTGGATGGGTCATGTGGTCAATATCTTGTTGACTGCCTGGACTTCCCCAGACACTGGACGGATGATGTGGTCAATATCTTTTTGACTGCCTGGACTTCCCCAGACACTGGATGGGTCATGTGGTCAATATCTTGTTGACTGCCTGGGCTTCCCCAGACACTGGAGAGGTGATGTGGTCAATATCTTGTTGACTGCCTGGACTTCCCCAGACACTGGATGGGTCATGTGGTCAATATCTTGTTGACTGCCTGGACTTCCCCAGACACTGGACAGGTCATGTGGTCAATATCTTGTTGACTGCCTGGACTTCCCCAGACACTGGACGGGTCATGTGGTCAATATCTTGTTGACTGCCTGGACTTCCCCTAGACACTGGATGGGTCATGTGGTCAATATCTTGTTGACTGCCTTGACTTCCCCAGACACTGGACGGGTGATGTGGTCAATATCTTGTTGACTGCCTGGACTTCCCCTAGACACTGGATGGGTCATGTGGTCAATATCTTGTTGACTGCCTTGACTTCCCCAGACACTGGACAGGTGATGTGGTCAATATCTTGTTGACTGCCTGGACTTCCCCAGACATCGGGTGGGTGATGTGGTCAATATCTTGTTGACTGCCTGGACTTCCCTGGACATGGTTCTCATTTCAGACTGGGTTGACCTGGATGCCAAGGTCAGTTTTCAGGATCTGCCTAGATGGAGATTCAGACACTTAACAGCTCTTGTCGCAGATCCCTGTATGTAGGTCAGCATGGCCGAATGGATAAGAACGTATGGTCTTAAACATCCGGTGTGCTGATGCTGAGGTACGGGGTTCAACCCCTATACCGGACAGTTGGACTAAAATGTTGACCTAGCGTCCTTTACTTTGGGACGTTAATTACAAGTACCTCTGATGTCGGAGTGGGTTCGCCTGATGGCGAGGGACACTGTTAATAGGTAAAGCTAATTCACACACAAAATCCAGTCCAGCACTACTAGAAGTAGTGAGTAATGACTACGCTTGAGTTCAAAGCGAGTGAGTGCAAAAACAAAAAAGATGCCTGTATTTGTTCATGATCTCTGTTGTGATCATGAAGAATGTCTTCAGTCACGAGTTGTTCATGTGGGGAAAGACATGGACATTCACTAGAAGGTGATGTTTGGCAACAAGCATGACTTGTGAATAGATGAAAACATTGCCTTCAGTCAAATGGCAACAGGCAGTGGTAGGTGCAACTAGCCATCCCTGTATTTGTATCCTGCGTTTGTATCCTGCGTTTGTATCCTGCATTTGTATCCTGTATTTGTATCCTGTATTTGTATCCTGTATTTGTATCCTGTATTTGTATCATGTATTAGTATCATGTATTTGTATCCTGTATGTGTATCCTGTATTAGTATCCTGTATTTGTATCTTGTATTAGTATCCTGTATTTGTATCCTGTATTAGTATCCTGTATTTGTATCCCGTATTTGTATCCCGTATTTGTATCCCGTATTTGTATCCCATATTTGTATCCCATATTTGTATCCTGTATTTGTATCCTGTATTTGTATCCTGTATTTGTATCCTGTATTTGTATCCTGTATTTGTATCCTGTATTTGTATCCTGTATTTGTATCCTGTATTTGTATCCTGTATTAGTATATTGCGTTTGTATCCTGCGTTTGTATCCTGCATTTGTATCCTGCATTAGTATCCTGTGTTTGTATCCTGTGTTTGTATCCTGTGTTAGTATCCTGTGTTTGTATCCTGTATTAGTATCCTGTGTTTGTATCCTGTATTTGTATCCTGTGTTTGTATCCTGTATTTGTATCCTGTATTTGTATCCTGTATTTATACAATTATCAGTTACTGGTGCCTCAAATAGTGCAGAAAGTTGTGTACAATGTTTGGTCAAGGCAACTTGTTGAATGATTTCATGTGTTCATGTTGTTGTTCTTCTTCTTCTTCATCCATCTTTCATCTGTCAGTGAAGCATAGTCCCTCAACCAATTGATGCTGAGTCCTGTGTAGAGCTGGTCATGATTGGTTGGGGGGTGCAGCTAATGTTGTCTATGGGATGAGGTAGCCAGTGTCTTGCCAACCCTCCTGAGTGGTCTCTTACACCATCCATGGTCTGCTACAGTGTCACTTGATTTGCTTCCCTTATGGACTCCAGTCACACAAGGATGAACGTTGTTATTAGTGACTTGTTCATGTAACTTATAAGTGTAACTTGTTCATGTAACTTGTTTGTGTAACTTGTTTATGTATCTTGTTCGTGTAACTTGTTCGTGTAACTTGTTCGTGTAACTTGTTCGTGTAACTTGTTCGTGTAACTTGTTTGTGTAACTTGTTCATGTCACTTGTTCATATCACTTGTTCATGTCACTGATACTGCAAGTTTCTGTGTTATTCAAGGGCAGGTATTTGCAACAGTTATATTATATAGCTTAACTCTGTTGAAAATAAAACTGCAATGTTCAGGGGGGTGCGGGGGGTGGTTGCTAGCTTTGAACTCAAGCATAGTCCGCACACATGCTACCTCTTCTAGCAGCACTGGGCTAATTTTTGTGTGCGGATTAGCTTTCCCTATTACCAGTGTCCCTCACCATCAGGCAAACCCTCTCCGACTTCACAGGGGTTCATGTGATGTATGCCCCCAAGTCAAGGACGAGAATTCGATATTTGGGTCCAACTGACCGGTGTAGGGGTTGAACAGAACTAACGCTCTTACCCATTTGGCCATGCTGACCTCCAAGATGGAGAGTTCGGATTGCTGTCTGATGTAGACCTGAGACCTGGAGACAGATGAAAACCTTCATTACTGCAGTGTTCATTATTCTTCCTTTTGCTCAAGTGTGTTATTCTTTTCCTCAAAAACAGATCGACCAGGTGTGAAGGAAATAGGAGAAATTCAACAGCTGCATGATCTTATCCTCACATCTCTCAAATTAGAAATGAGTGTCAATCATGCCGGGGACAAGCATATCCTGAAGAGGTTCGTGGAGCAGGCAGGGGTATTGCGGTTTCTAAGTGCAAAGCACATCCGTGTCTTAAATGCATTTAAAGAAGAGGCACCTGATATTCAATTCCCAGCCCTCCACAAGGAGCTCTTTTCTGTGGAAACAGAGACACTTGCTCACAGCATACAATAAGCAGATGTCTGCAATTTTTACGCATATTTTTTATAACAACAAACCATGAACATTAATTTTTGAATGTGTGGATGCACTTTCTTGAAAGCATTTCTGTAAATCTGGAGTGTCTGTGTGAATTTGAAGTTACAAGTGTAGTGATTCACGTGACTGGCATTAGCAACAATTGCTAATTAACTCTGGCAGTTACATAGACAAATATCATCATGCACGATTGTCAGCATGAACATTTACAACAGATGCCGTTGTTAATTTGCCTGTAATTGTACCTGACATGCTTGTCATCTCGTACAGGGATGTGGTCATCTGTACACATGTTACACATTGTCAATGGTGTGCAGGCTTACAGGCAGTTTTTATTTGTTTGGTTTTTGTTTTCTTTACATACATATTTTTTCAGTTACTTTATTTTGGCCTCAAGCTGCTGATATTTTGGTCTGAGTGTTGTTTGTCCATAAACGGGTCCTACATTTCTGAGTTACGGGAGACTTAATTTTATACCAATAATAGAAGTATTAAATTATTGACTGCTTAGTATTTGTCTTCTAATGGAGTGAGTAATTAGATAGCTATAAACAAAGATTTCTGCTCGCAGTAGTGAACATTAAGTGAACTGTTAATTTCACAATGGATAAGACACAAAAGTATTTCAAGTACTAGCCACGGAAAACAGTAGATTTTATCTAAGCAATTTTCCATAAGGTACATGGTATGACCAGTCAACCCCCGACATGACATTTATGTCAGCGGCAATGACAGAAGATATTACCATCAAAGTCTTAGAGATGTTGACATAGTGACCTTCACCCTGTATTAATCACCATTGTGACAGGGTCACAGAGGTCATGGGCATAACCATCCTGGAATCCCCAGAAAGCAGACTGGGTTCACTATGGTTAGCAAGCTGATGCTGGGCTAGACATGCTTATTAAAACAGATGATATCAATACAATCTGCAACACCTGCCCCATATCACCTGCTGACAAGGACATTCCAAGGGGGTAGCACATGACACAGACCTTACTGGTGCCTTGACCAAGTTGAGGCTGTCAGAGGAGAGAAGCCAGGAAGAAAGCTGAAAAGCACCCTGCTATTCAAAACAAAACTTGTCTGCAATTGGTGGAAAGTATGGGATCTCATTTTAAAAAAAACGAGCAGGAGACCTGGAAATATACTTGTATTAGAACATACACAAAAAAGAGGTAATAAAGTCTAGACAACTCTTGCACAACATCAGACGCTATGAGAAGGACACAAACCCCACACCCTTAGAGAATGGTAGTGGTGGTAATATTATAAAGTATTTTGGTCTTTCGGCAGACCGTGAAGTGTTCTGATTATTCCATTCAATAATTGTCTGTTTTCTGTCGCTCTTTTTAATTCCACGTATGCCTTGATTGATAGATCTGTGCATGCCTGTTGTATAAATGTTTCCCTTCCTCTGTTCCTCAGTATTGTGCCGTCCAGTACTCTCTTTGATGTGATTTCATATCTTAGGATAGGACCAGACCCAGGCATGAGAGTCTTCCCTGTTTGATTACTTTCAGAAATTTTCTTTGTTATTTGTTCCAGAACTTGTTAATTTGTCATTTTGTTCAGTCCAGCTGGTTCTTGACAATACTAAACCTCAAATGCCTCTGTAAATTTTTTGTGTCCATATTTCAGAATCATGTAATGCCACTGGCCAAATGTACATACAAAAGATCCTTGTCCATAGATCATGCTGTATATTCTTTGAAGTCAGAATAATTTCTTGCTCTCTAAATGCCGTCTCTGCCAGGCAGTCACAGTAGCACAGTGGCTACCAAGCTTGCCTGCTGGCTTGGTGATCATCTATTCAAATCCCCATTGAGGCAGGTTGATGCAACCTAAAATAGATACCAGAAAATGTCATGGCAAGTCAACGTGGTCAATGTGATAATCACCATGTCAGCCATGGAGTGTTGTTGGTTTATACAGGTACAGCACTATCACAATGTGCCCAGTATGCTTCAAGTGTGTACAAGTGTCCCTTACTTTGTACCTCTTTGCCATCACGATTCTTATTTCTGTCTCACATCGGGCACTTCCTTTACAGATTGACCTAGATATGTACATTTATTGACCTGTTCTACATTTGTTTCCTTTAATTTGAGCTGTGCCAGTCTCCGTGGCAAAGGGGTTACGAAACTTTGCACTGATTTTTTACAAAATGGTATGGGTGCCTGTCGTTCAGAAAGCAATGGCAAACTACTGAACATAAACTTACCAAGAGATCAACCTTAGCAAAAAATGCTGAATGCTGGTGTTGACTGCAAATGTCCTGTAAAGGATATGCAACTAACTTTAACTTTAAATTTGAGCTGTATGCTTGAGGCTCCTAGCTATTGCCATTGTTTTTGTCTTCTGGGCATTAAATTTCATTTTGTATATTCTTGCTATGTTACTTATATTTTGTTTAATCCCTTCTGGAGTAACTGTTCATTTCTCTTAATAAAACCTGGTCATCTGCAAATTGTATTGCACTTATTTGTGCTGACATTACTTTAACTCCTAATTTGCATCGTTTAATTGTTTGCGTCTTCATAATATCTGAGTATTTATTAAAAAGTCGTGGGGATAGCAAATATCTCTGTCGCACTGCACTTATGTAACTGCTTCTTGTTTTATTTACAATTTTGTAGCACTCATCTCATCTCATCGTGTTCCTCTTGTACCTTGCGGTGTCGAGATGAAGTATAAACTTCGTGAGAGTGCCCGGTTATGGGCTTCGTATATCGACATTCCCATGGATTCTGCTATTCCCTCTGTCCAATGTTTATGTGGTCGGCCTCTTCCTCTGTTTCCATCTGGTCTGTACATCATTGCTTGTTGTGGCATGCTGTTGACTGGTAACCTACTTGCATGGCACTTAGGATTGGTTTTTCTATTCTTATTTGTTTTAGAATCTTAAAAAATAGTTGCTATATATCCCAGCCAAAAGCTTTTTCATAATCAGTCAAGCATACACATAATACTCTTCCCTATGCAGTGTGCCTTAAGACATGAACAAATGTCCTTTACTTACAACGTACTTACTTGTGCAATCATTCTTTCTGATGTTAATCTTAAAATATTGCATCTCTGGTTCCCCTTTATGAATCCAAACTGATTTTCATTTAGTATGTGAGACAAGTGTCGTTCAGATGACTTTAGTCTTCAGGTTCACACAGAATGGGGAATGCTGGATTCCAAGAACAAAGAGCACAATAACTGTATTGATCTATCTCCAACAAGTCCATGACAGAGTCTGAAGAAAGGGTCTCTTCTTGAAGATGAGAAGAATGGTAATAGAAGGAAAAGTAGTCAACTAGCAGAACCATATCTACCAGGTAGGCAGACGTAACTTCGTGCAAAAGAACTCTCAAAAATAGGACTGCCCCAAGTTTTCTCATTAAGCTGTACCATCTTCCTCACCGCCATCAGTGATCTGGCCAAACACTTGTGTATCAAAGTCACTGATTGCGGATGATCTCGTTATCTGGACCACTGATAAGTATCCCACCTTGACAAAAGCCAAGATCAACAGAGTACTTATTAGTCTCAGCAATTTGTAACTGGAAATGTAATCTTAATACTCAGAAAACTGTCAGCACCATCTTCCCCCATGGCCACAAATCAACAATGGGAGCCATAAACATTAGGCTGAATGGAGATTTGCTAGCAAAAGAGGACTTCCCAGTCTAGCTAGGAGTAAAACTGGACTGCCAGCTGAAACTCGCCATCATCATCAAATAGCAGTTCCTCTGATCACAACCTGCTGGACAGATTCTCAATCCTTCACCAGTTCACCTGCCGCATACATTCTCATATCCAGGGTATCTTTCATGTCCTGTGTCCTCTGTGTTAGTCGGCCCCTGATTCTTTCATGTCTTGTGTCCTCCACTGTGTTGGTAGGTCCCTTACTCTAATGTCCTGTGTCCTCCACTGTGTTAGTGGGTCCCTGACTCTTTCATGTCCTGTGTCCTCCACTGTGTTGGTCAGCCCCTGACTCTTTCATGCCCTATGTCCTCCACTGTGTTGGTCAGCCCCTTACTCTGTCCTGTGTCCTCCACTGTGTTGGTCGGTCCCTGACTCTAATGTCCTGTGTCCTCCACTGTGTTGGTGGGTCCCTGACTCTAATGTCCTGTGTTCTCCACTGTGTTGGTGGGTCCCTTACTCTAATGTCCTGTGTCCTCCACTGTGTTGGTGGGTCCTGACTCTAATGTCCTGTGTCCTCCACTGTGTTGGTGGGTCCCTTTCTCTAATGTCCTGTGTCCTCCACTGTGTTGGTGGGTCCCTTTCTCTAATGTCCTGTGTCTTCCACTGTGTTGGTAGGTCCCTGACTCTAATGTCCTGTGTCCTCCACTGTGTTGGTGGGTCCCTTTCTCTAATGTCCTGTGTCCTCCACTGTGTTGGTGGGTCCCTTTCTCTAATGTCCTGTGTCCTCCACTGTGTTGGTGGGTCCTGACTCTAATGTCCTGTGTCCTCCACTGTGTTGGTGGGTCCCTTTCTCTAATGTCCTGTGTCCTCCACTGTGTTGGTCGACCTCTGACTCTAATGTTCTGTGTCCTCCACTGTGTTGGTCGGTCCCTGACTCTAATGTCCTGTGTCCTCCACTGTGTTGGTGGGTCCCTGACTCTAATGTCCTGTGTCCTCCACTGTGTTGGTGGGTCCTGACTCTAATGTTCTGTGTCCTCCACTGTGTTGGTCAGTCCCTGACTCTAATGTCCCGTGTCCTCCACTGTGTTAGTCGGCCCTTGATTCTTCTCTCAGGAACCATGTCTTCCATTTGTGTTCTTTCTCAACAACTGTGGTGTTTAATATGGCCGTAATTTCTTCCAGTACAAATGCTAATTCCATTTAAACCACTGCTTGTTGAACACAGCATATTGAAATCATCTCACATACAGTTATGATGTGTGTTTCTTGAAGGTGGATGTCTGCATGATTGTTGAACACAGCATATTGAAATCACTTCACATACAGTTATGATGTGTATTTCTTGAAGGTGGATGTCTGCATGATTGTTTTTACCATTATAAATTAGAAAACTGCTAGAAGATCCTGTCTGAAAGTGATTTTTGTTTGAAGAACCTTATTCCAGTGAGAATCCGTCCAGCAATAGCAGTGCCACTGATAATGAAAAATTATGTTAATGAGCATTTGTGCATGTCCATTTGTTTGCCCAGACTGTATTGCTATAGTGTAAGAATTTTTATCAAAGGAAGGTTGACAGATATGCAGTTAGGCTTTTGTAACTGTTACTGGGCACTGTAGAGCTGTGTTTAAATTATATTCTTCCATTTGAGGTTGGCATGTAAAAGTAAAATAATAAAAATAATGCAGGACACAAAGATACAATTATGTTCCATGTGCATGACATTTGATTAATGTTACACTTGTCAGTTAAAGCACTAAATTTGTCATGCCAGACTCACAAAATATTGTCTGATTCAAGAGAGATTATTTGCATATGTATTGAATGTCATTGACAGAACTACCTCCCTTTTCTATTAAACATTGTTTCTGTTTATATTAGCCAGCCATTGGTGAGAAAAATGGGTTGTAAATTTCTCATTTGTCTAGAATTCTCTGTTTAGTATGGATGTGTCTTGAGTTTGATCAACCAGTTGATACTGAAAGCTCAGTGGATGTTCCATCTTGTATATATTACACCTGTCTTGATTGTGACATGCTCACAGAGCATGCTGGGAAGAGTGAAGACAGGCATGCTACATGCAGAATAGTTTACTTCAATTTAAAAATTAAAGATCAATTGGATTTTGTTTATCCCCAGGAGATGATGGTTTCTTGAGATATGGTAGACAGGCTGGCAGGGCCTACACCATTCATTGGGGTCATCATCATCAAGTGCCCTGCCAGCTGGCGTAGGCGTTCATGGCTCTCCACAGATCTCAGTCTTTGGTTTTCTGGATCAACTGTGCTGCTGATATTCCTCCATGCCACCGTCTCAATCCATCCTGCATCACGTCTCTTGGTCTGCCTCTGCCTCTCTTCCCCTTGTTCTTTCCAGTTGTCACGATGTTCTTCAATGTAATTGGGGTATTGGTGCACAATAAGGCAGATGTGATCAGGGTCCTGTGGGATCATGAGTATAGTTTGGAACAAGAGATAAACCATCCTGGCCTAGAGAGAGTGACACGGTAGGGAAAGACAAGGTGATCTGGCTGACACTCAGTTCGCTGAGGAAAGGTCAGACGAACACATAGACTACAGCTGGTATCATTAGTATTTAGTCTCTTCACTGGTTGTTGAACGTGTATGGCAATGACCCAAGTTCTGTTATTAATAGCTCATGGTCACTACAACAGTCAGCACTGGGCAGGGATTTGGTTGTTGTTATGCTGGTCCTCCATTGCTGTTGTATTATTATATAGTCTGTTTGGTTTCTGGTATTTCTATCCAGTGATTATCATGTAAGTAGTTTTCTGGGATATTGCTGAAACATTGTGTTAGCTATCATCAGTTCAGTTTCAATGCAGAATATTTCAGTTCATCCAGTTCCATTTTGATTTCCTATATTGTGTTTTCCCATCACTTGTTTTTTCTTTAATGAGAACTTTGGCATTATAATTTCCCATTATGCTTGCTTGTGTTCGCTGGCTGTGATCTCCAGCGCGAAGTCCTGTATGTCGGATGAAGACATCCTGTTGTCCAACATCAATGTGATGTCATACAGGACCTGATGTTTGCATGAGTATCCGTTGTCCTATGTCTGGCTTATTGGTGTGCAGACTGGTGGTTCCTCGCCATGCATGCAAACACTCTCCGACTTTGGTGGAATCAACGATCCTACTGACTTTAGCCAGGACCCCGAAGGGACCTGTTTGCCCAGGACACTCGGCGAGGACACGTCAATAGGTCTTGGCCAGTGTAGAACCCAGCCCTGGTGCCTTGGAAACACCTCTGCGTCCCTTCCCATTATTATTATTAGGATGTCATCTTTGTTAATATCTTCTACAGTAATTTGAAGAATGTTATAAAATGCTTCAATTTCTTCCTCTTCCGCCATTATTGTTGGTGTGTATACTTGTAGCAATGTGATATTTCTTGGTTTTGTTTTAAGCCTTAAGCTAAAGATGATGTCACTGATGGTATTATAACCAAGACTTCAACAATGTACATAGTCTTTTGCCAGGGTTTTATTTCCAGACAGTACGGCTCTTGTGTTACCTTGTCTTGTTAAATGGATATCAGATCATTTTCAGAATGTTCTGGAAATATCTATGATGGAAATTGTGGTACTTCATTTTTAATTCACCACAAACAAACTGCGTAATTATTTTTAGCATTGACCTAGATATGGTGGGATCACCAGTTTTCAGAATAGGGATATCAGGATTCACTTACATTAAAGATTAGCGCAGACAGATGGGACATACACAAGATAAGACAAGTAGCATAAGATATACACTCTGACGACAGTGAGGGCCCTCCGGGCCCAGAAACATTTATTGCATCTATTAATCAGTCTAGCAGTCCACCACATACTCAACCGGAAGGGATCGACAACACATTCAATTTATATTATTCTTTATTTCAATAAATACATTACACTATGGCACTTGCTTACCTTCAATTGCAAAAGCTATTATATGTCTGTATGTGTAATTAATAAATGCAGTGGCCCTTTTTAGGGCCCCCAAAATATGCCAGTTAGCATTCCTCAATTGCATAGAGATTATCAACATACCCCTACACCGACTATGGAATCACGCTGATGTCACATGATTTCCCGGGAACTCCCGGGATTCCTTTGTTTGCAGTGAATTAAAAATCAAGTACCGAAATGGTCATCCTATCTCATTATGCAGTGACCTAGTATATATGCGGGCTTATGTACTGTAAGATGACCTTTATCTTGCTACTTGGCACGCGTAGAACAGGTAGTTCTGTTTGACTTGTTCACTTGTAAACTACCCAATCAGTGTAAATTATAATTATGAGAGCATGATGAATTGTAGATGGCCAGGCACAGAAAATTACAAGCAGCCAGATTCCAAAGATTAACTTGAATTAAGAATCCCTATAAAGTCCCAAATATAATCAATAGAATGGCAGAGAGATGTGTAGGGTCTAGAGCAGTGTTTCCCAACGTGGGGCCCACGCCCCACAGGGGGGCAATTTGACTGTTAAGGGGGGCAATTCGAAAATGGAAGAAATCGGCTGAATATAACAAAACGGGGAGACTTGAGACTGAAGTTAACTAAATTGGAACCTGACATAAGATCTCTTTGCAGCAATCATCAAGCGCAAGGATCTCACTAAATTTAAATAATAAATAATTACTAATAATTAAAATAATATAGAAAAATCTTTCATTAAAATTATTTTGTACTTGAATTTCAGTTCTCCATTATATGTTTTGAAAATTTACTTACTGTGTTTGCTCAATAATTACCTAGTGATTTCTTCCTAAAACCTATCATTCAAGTTTCTTTAGTGAACAATTTAATTTTTAATATTAAAAATAATGTATATGTTGGAAGGGGGGGGGGGGGGCAATATGAATTTTAGAAAGGCTTAAGTGGGGCATGGCACAAAAAAAGGTTGGGAAACACTGGTCTAGAGTGTTTGTTCCAAGAATGGAAGATGGGGAGAAAAGGGAATTGTAGATGTGAACAGAGCTTTATGACTTAAACTCTCCATTCCAAGAATTGTCATGTGTTGTACCTTTGTGTAGAGCTTGTTTAGTTTTGTTTTGGTTTGGTTTCATCAGCAATTGGAATTCATCACTCAAGTGATTTGTTTTGAATGAGATGTTCACGATTCATTTTGAGATATTAACATTTTTTACATCATTGCTGTTATACTTCAAGCACCCTTTGGAGCATGAGGGTATCATGACAGTTAATTTCATTGAAACGAGGTGTGAGTAGTGTGAACTTTTTCTGTCCCAGACATGTGTCATATTCACTGTGTTCTAGTTGTCCATTTACCAATTTGTGTCCTGAAAGAGTTTCCTGCTGTGTGTCTGTGATGTGGTGCTACCATCACATTTTGTAGGTCTGAATGAAGAGAGGAATATGTGGCCAATTTTCCCCTGACCTAGCAAGATGACCAATGCAGGCGTTGCACCATTGTCCAGCCACACTCATGACATTATTCACACAGCTGTCTATCACCTACACTTTGGGTCCCAAACATATGCTATGTTCACAATGACCGGGTTGTTAATGTAACCTCCTTCTGCCCCTAGCAGTTAATTACAAAGAACCATGACAAATAGTTAGGAAGAGGATTTAATGTATAAAGTATTAGTGAAAACATCACAGTGTGCGCTAATTTGTCTGGTTGAAGAGTGTCTGTAATAAGATTGAACATTTCCATCGTTTGTGCATGTTTATTCTTATTCCTCAGCGTTCAGGCCATTGGTTATGCTACATCTGCAGGAAATCCATCACCATCTCCAGGTCAGTGGAGAAGTCAAATATCTTCTGCTTCTGCTCTATGCCCTCAGACTGTGTCAAGCAACATGTAACTCTGTCTTCAGCTGGCAGTGATTGTGTTTTCTCTCTGGGTAGTCTCCCATGGCATGATTTGTTTACCAAAGTATCATTTCCCAGTTGCTTGATTGTATAGCAGCTCATGTTCACATGGTGCTCCCATCACAAGGCATGAGTTTATAGCAGCTCATGTTCACATGGTGCTCCATCACACGGCATGAGTTTATAGCAGCTCATGTTCACATGGTGCTCTAATCACAGGGCATGAGTTTATAGCAGCTCATGTTCACATGGTGCTCCATCACAAGGCATGAGTTTATAGCAGCCCATATTCACATGGTGCTCCAATCACAGGGCATGAGTTTATAGCAGCTCATGTTCACATGGTGCTCCCATCACAGGGCATGAGTTTATAGCAGCCCATATTCACATGGTGCTCCCATCACAGGGCATGAGTTTATAGCAGCCCATATTCACATGGTGCTCCAATCACAGGGCATGAGGTATTTCACTGACTGTGGGAGTGTCTCCTGTTGGTCCATGAATGCTCAATCGACCTGGAGAATGCTAACACACCATATCTGGAGGTCTTTCCAGGGTCCACCACCTGTTAATTATGATTGATCCCCTTGTACTTCCCCTTTCCCAAGACATTCGTTCCAATACTTTCATCATTGCCAAGTGTTTACAATATTTAACACAACACAGAACTTTAATTACAGTCAGTTACTACCACCACTAAATATTGTTCAGAATTTGCAATCTCGTTTTAAGAGAAGTGGTCAATATATATCTAAATTGTATGTCAGGTCTTAGTTAGATGAGGCATCACTTCCAAACTCAACACCCCACATTGTGCCAATGGCTTCAGGTGGAGGAGCACAATTAGGAGGTACAATCCTTATTCTGGGCGAGGAAATGAAACCCAAAGACTAAATGTCATGGCAGAGCAAACCAGGCCCTTCTAGGATGGAAGCTCCGACAGGCAGACAGTTAGAGCATTGTTTTGCTGATCCGTCAGCTTCTGTAGCTTGTCTAGTCCCAGGCGTATTGGCTTTACCTTTCCTCTGGAGTAAACTAGGCAGTCCGAGACAGGGATCATGCTGCATGGGCACAATGTAACAACTACCATCTGTCAAGATGGCAAGGTGCCAGTACGGTATATATATATATATATATATATTCATTCATTCATTCATTCAGTAGCATGTCCTTTGCAGAACCTCGCTCCCATAACAACCTTCCGGAAAAATATTAAATATTCCATAAATGTTTTCAGTTGTCACAACATGTTTCAGTTTTTCTCTTCTCATAATGGAGCCAAAATGTTTGATTGTCTCTGACTTGGGAGATAAACTCTATGGACCGCTGAGTGAACTAAAAAAAAGATAGTTAAATTCATACAAGTGACAAAATTACAGTTATGGACATATTACAAGTGAACAAAAGAAGAAGCAAATTGCCTCTGACTGATGATTGTGACAAGTTATCTTTGTGTCTGAGCCTATTTCTAAACATATAATTGCACATGTTGGCTGTCCAAGGAAATGTCAGTCTCTGTAAAACCATGTTTCTGTGGCTTCAACACATATTGTGGCTTGTTGGCTAACTGTCCATGACTAACAGTCTTGTGTTATAATTGGTTGCAGGTAAGCTTACAAGAATTCTTATTCTGTCTTCCAGTGATAGGAAGGTATCGTATAAGATTTTATTTACTTTATAAACTACTGATTCTGTTCTTTATCTCTGTGATACATCTCCCATCCATGTAGCTAAATACTTAATCTCTGTAAATGCCCAATGCCTTTTACTTTGATTATTACACTTTCTTTATTTGCTGAACCAGAGAACAGGGGATCGACCTCCAGACAGTTGCTAAGGCTTAGCCACAGTGACACTCATACATTTGCATATATATATGTGTGTGTGTGTGCGTGCGTGTGCATATGCAATGCTGTGTCCTATGGTAGAATCTTAGAAAGGCTTTCTACAGTTGTGGATGTCTGGAGTTTGATCTCTTGTCTCACCAACATTGGTTCTGCAAATAAAGGTGTATTTATATGAAAATAAAACAAGACTCTGAAGTATCTCAGTTTCCAAGAGTAGGATTTCAATATGTATTTATATGACAAGACATGCATCTTGTATGCCAAGTTTTAGACTACTGTTGGGGCACTATGCGAATATGAGTCACTGAAGGAAGTGGAGAAGTTTGTTGCTATCATGCCAAGTCTTACCTAGCATGATGGTTACCTTTGTTTTGTAGTTCAGTGACCATCTGGTCAATGATTAAAGAATGTAGTGTTTATATATATATATATATATATATATATATATATATATATATATATATATATATATATATATATATATATATATGTGTGTGTGTGTCATCTTCATCATCTTCCACTTCTGCCGTCAAGCAGTCATGGGGAGGAATAATTTAATAATTTGCGTTCCAGCGCCCAGGTGGGCGGCACTGGATAGGGTCATTCCGTGTGGTTGTACAATGTCTCTGATTTCGTCAATCTATTTTCTTCTTGGATGTCCTCATGGTCTCGTCGCAGATGATCTTTGATGTAAGGCCAGTGATGGTAGTTGCTGATGTTGCATTCTAACTACATGGCCAAACCACTTGATCTTCTGTCTTTCAATAAATGTGGCACAAGGTGTTGATCCCACAGTCTGTCTGATAGTAACATTTCTTACTCGGTCTCGGATTGTTAAGTTGGCAGATCTCTTCAGGCATCTCATTTCGCAGGTGTTGATTTTGCGAAGGTGTAATTTGGATAAAGTCCAGGTTTGAGATTGGTAGCATAGGGTTGGTGTGAATATGCTGTTTATTATCTGTCGTTTTGCGGGCATGGGTATGTTTGGATGTTTCAGTAAGGGTGATAGTTGATATGTAAGTGCACTAGCTTTTTGACATCTGATTTCAATTTCTCTGTCCAATCTGCCATCTTCTGTGATCATACTTCCAAGATATTTGAATTCTTTAACTTGTTTCAGAGTTGTTATTATCTGTATACTTAGTGGGCCTGGCGATCTGCTAACTTGCATTACTTCGGTTTTGGCTGTGTTTATACTCATATTGTATCTGCTGCAGGTTGAACTCAGATTAGTAATATGATTTTGTAGTCTGCCCTCATCGCTGTAAAACAGGCACTGATCGTCTGCAAATAGAAGTTCATTTATTCCCTGTGGGTCAGTTGTTTCATCTGGAGTAAAGAGTTCTAAATTTTCTGAATCTGTTCTGTCGAGACTTGCTTCTTTGGAAATTCTGTCCATGTAGATATTGAATAGCAGGGGAGAGAGCACACATCCCTGCCTCACTCCTGTATTGACTGTGAACATATCTGATATACCTTCTTGTGTTCTTACTGCACTTTGGCTCGAGTGGTACATGGCTATGATGTTTTCTAGCAGTTGCCCTTGTATCCCATAGTCTTCAAGGATGGTCCATAATTTGTATCTGTCTACTCTATCGAAAGCCTTTTCCTGATCTACAAACACAATATTCTGCTGGTCACTATATTCGATAGTTTTTTCACATATTTGTCTAAGTGTAAATAATGCATCAGTGCAACTTTTACCTTTCCGAAAACCGAATTGTGCTTTGCTTAACTGTTGTTCAACTATTGGTCTAGCTCTTTGTTCCAATAGTTTTGCATACATTTTCCCTATATGGCTCAGGAGTGATATACCTCTGTATGTTTCGCACTCTCTCATATTGCCTTTCTTTTTCCATATTGGTACTATTATTGCCTGTTGCCAATCATCTGGGACTTTCTTTCTTCCCATGCTATATTAAAAAGTCTTGTTAGCCATTTAACTCCTGTTTCCCCACAGGCCTGAATAGCTTCTGTGGTTGTTCCATCTGGACCAGGTGATTTGTTTTTAGGACTTTTCTGTATAACTGCTTTGACTTCTGCAGGTATGAAATTTGGTTCTTGCTGTCCCTGGAATTTAGGCACAAAAGTTATGTGTGGGGTTAAGTAGTTCTTGAAAGTATTCTGTCCACCTTGCTAGTCTTTGTTGTGGATTAAATATTGGTATACCTCTTTTGTTGTTTATGATGGTGGTTGGGTTGTAGCATGCATCTCTGTTTCTCATTGTGGTGACACGTTTATAAAATTCTCTTGGGCAGTCTTTGCTAAGGGTCGCCATCTGTTCACCGTATATTCTCCAGGATTCATCTTTAGATGCTCTAATAGTTCGTTTGGCATTACGCTATTCTATAAGTAATATAGTCCTGTTCAGATTTTGTTGTGATCCACTTTTTGAATGCTACCTTCTTTTTGGATATGCTATCTTTAACTTCATTGTTCCACCAGGCTGTTCTTAATCTTTTGTCCTGCCCTATTTTCTTTGTTCCACATTTATTTTCCAGTGTGTCGAGCATGGCAGCCTTGAAACATGTCCATTCCTTATCTACGCTTGAGTGGTCATCAGGGATGTTCTTATGTAGGTTTTTGATTTCTTGATTGAATTCGTCTTTAACCGTATTTTCCTGCAGCCTCCTATAATTGATGACATGTGTTGTTACCTTTTTGTTTCTTATTTTCCTGTGTGGTGAAATCTTTTTTATTATGACTGGTTTGTGATCAGTATCAACATCTGTATTTGGGAGTGCTCTTGAATCTAATAGTAGTCTTCTGTCTGATTTCCTAATTAGAATAAAGTCAATTTGAGATGCTTGGTCTATGTCATTCCATTTATACCAGGTTTTGGTGTGGCTACGACGATGTTGAAAAAAACTATTTGCTATTATTAGTCCATGTTCGGAGCATATGTTGAGTAGATGTTGACCATTGCTGTTACAATCAGTCTCTTTGTCGCTGAATGGCCCCATGCAATCATCCCATGGTGTTCTTCGTGTGCCTATTCGTCCGTTAAAATCACCCATCACAACTAGTTCATCTGTCTCTTTGACATTATTTAACGTGTCTGCAAGTTTATCAAAATATTCGTCTTTGTCTTCGTCGCTGTAAGTGTCATTACATGGGGCGTATGTTTGTATAAAAGTTGTTGTTCTACTTCCTTCTTTGATCTGTACTAGTATTATCCTTTCCGATATAAATTTAGTGTTGATAATGGCTTTCGCTTTGTCTGGATGTAACAAAAAACCCACTCCATGTTTAGCTGTAGCTCGCTGGTCGACGCCACTCCATATAAGAACGTAACCTTCATGTGTTCGTTTCGTGTTCTGCCCCTTTTTCCTAGTGTCTGCGAGTCCTAATAATTGAATATTTGATTTTTTCATAAACTCTACGAGAGCTGGTTCCTTATATCCTAGACCAGTAACATTCCAAGTCACGAGAATCTCCTTTCTATTTGAAGTATTTCGAAGTTTAGCAGTTGTCGTCGTTAGTCGCTTGTTGTTGTTTGGCCTCGGTGTGCTGTTTCCGGCGTGAACGCTGATAGAGTTGCGTTTTTCTTTCAATTTCCTCCATAATTCTCGAGCAATAGTTCTTGAACAAATAAATTCCCTACCGGTTTGCTGGACCTGTCGTAGGTTCATCCTTATTTGAACAAATTGATCTTAAGAAACACGCACAGAACACATAATTTTGATTCTCTTTACACCGCCATCTTGACACCGCCATCTTGACACACAATATATATATATACTGTTTTATACCCTGTTCTGTTCTATTTCAGTAAATGTAAATGTATTGCTGTCATTTATTTTATTGCTGGACCATATGTCACAATTTCAGCTAGAAATCGCTGCAAGGTGTCCCAGTTTGGATTAGGTTATGTTCAGTGTCATCAATGTTTCACAAGATGTTCTGAGAAATTGTAATTTTATGAATGAGGAAATGTAAAGAACAATTTTAGATCTGTGCAACTCGATATGTGCATACTAAAACATATAATTGACAGGATTAAATGACCAGTCTTTAGCCAAACATGTATTGTGCATTGCTGGCAAATTGTCCAGTTCATGCAAAATTAAGATCATTTGGTACATCTCTTATCCTAATGTTTGAATATGATCTTTACCTTCTCCAGATAAAAAAGTATCCCCCCACCTTTTTGATCCTATTGGCTTTATGCTTAGAACTGTTAGAGTTTATTTCCAAACTCATGTTGGATTTCACTTGACCACTATATTTCTCATATTCCCAAGTTTCTTGTCTTAGATGTTTATGATGTGTTCTAACAGTTTATAACAGAGGCCTGCAGCAGGTCTACACTCACAGGCTGCACACTTTCACATATGTTCACATGAGTATACTCACAGCTGCACACTTTCACATATGTTCACATGAGTACACTCAGGCTGCACACTTTCACATATGTTCACATGAGTATACTCACAGGCTGCACACTTTCACATATGTTCACCTGAGTACACTCCCAGACTGCACACTTTCACATATGTTCACATGAGTACACTCACAGGCTGCACACTTTCACATATGTTCACATGAGTATACTCACAGGCTGCACACTTTCACATATGTTCACATGAGTACACTCAGGCTGCACACTTTCACATATGTTCACATGAGTATACTCACAGGCTGCACACTCAGGCTGCACACTTTCACATATGTTCACATGAGTATACTCACAGGCTGCACACTTTCACATATGTTCACATGAGCACAGTCACATGTAAAGGTCCCTCGTACACGCCATAAGCTGCGTGGGGCATACGCTGCCAGACCCATATTGCTGTAGACCAATCAGCACTAGCTGGATGATGACGTCAGTATACCAGTGATCACTAGCTGGGTGATGACGTCAGTATACCAGTGATCACTAGCTGGGTGATGACGTCAGTGTCATGTCGGCCACCTTTACTTCCCAAGAGATTCTTGATGCTCAGTTTAGCCTGGGTAGACCTGGGAGCCCAGATCAATTTAAAACATCCACATCCACCCAACTGCAGATCAAACCCATGACTGCTGGAACAGTAGGCCAGTCTCTAGTCACTGCGCCACCATGGCTCATATTAGGGACATTAAATCACTACATTGATTCACCTCTGAGAGGTCACTTGTTTCTATCAGATCTACTCTGAGAGGTCACTTGTTTCTATCAGATCTACTTCTAGTTCATATCTAGTGTCCAGTTGATTCAGTTTGGAGAAACATTTATTGTGCACTTAATGCTGATGAATATTCACTGTATTTAAAGCCAAGTGAATGGCTGCTGTAACACGGAGGTTCACAGCCTTCACCGACTCGAGGTTCACTAGCTCTTCCACGAAGCTGTACAATCTGGTATTAGACTAGTTACATTTGACTGGTTACATGTGTTACCTTTTCCCAGCCTGGTAAAATCTGTTAACCTAAACATGCCTGTGTAACAGAAGTGAGCATTTGTAAACATTACAACTGGTGTTTTGTTTAAATTTCCATGAAACTTTAGGATTTCTTACTGAAACAGTTGTAAGCATTTTCTGTAATTAACAAAATTTCTATCAAAGTTTTGCCTTAGGACAGACAGCATGGAAGGGGCCTGGTGATATATGCTACCACAATTTCAGCTGGCAGTTGTTGTTAGGCATGTCATGTTCACAGCTGTTGTGATAAACTGTTTGTGTTTGTTTTTTTCATTTCATTTTCATATCTTGAAATATTAACAGATGAAGATGCAAAGTTGACTTTGGAATTGTAAATGAAGAAGAAATGTAATGAAATAAGCAGCATTAATAAAAATGTGTTATACTTTGCCACGATTCCTCTTTTCATTCAGCAGCTAGAGATCATGTTGCTAGTTGTTAATGTGAGCTATGGATGATCAAATGTGTCTTCTTCTATTATATCTATATCTATAAAAATCGTTGTATGTATGTGGATCCGTCCTTTATGCGTTCGTGAACGGTCCATCCGATTGAGATGAAATTTTCTACACGTTTTCCTTTCATTCCTGTGCAACCAACTGTCATAGGTTTATCTATCAGCTATCAGCTATTACTTTCCTAAAATTTAATTTTGTAATTACATGACTGAACATAAGAAAATATAAAAAAAGGGATATAACTTTTAGTAGCATTGTTATATCTAATGTTAAGTCCCCTGGCTATAGATTAAATGAGTTGATTGACGATGAATTAAATGAGATGCTCCCCACCAGGGACTGGGTGCAGCCGGGCCAGGTCAGATAGACAGACTGACAGACAGATAGTCGGGAACGGGAGCCAAGTTTACTTTAGATAGATCTTTTCCAATCATATTTTCTATCTATTTTTCTATTCTATCTATATTTTGTTATGTTTGGGCCGAACATACATACATACATAGACAGGCAGACAGATAGATAGATAGATAGATCGGGAACGGGAGCTTATATGACTACTTATATGAATTAAATTAGATGCTTCCCACCAGGGCCTGGGCGAAGTCGGGTCGGACAGACAGACAGATAGTCGGGAACGGGAGCTTATATGACTACTTATATGAATTAAATGAGATGCTCCCCATCAGGGTCTGGGCGAAGCCAGACCGGGTCAGATAGACAAACAGACAGACAGACAGATAGATAGTCGGGAACGGGAACTTATATGACTACTTATATGAATTAAATGAGATGCTCCCCACCAGGAGCTTGGCGAAGCCGGGCCGGGACAGACAGACAAGCAGACAGACAGATACATACGTACATACATACATACATACATACATACATACATAGATCCCCGCCAGAGCCTGGGCGAAGCCGGGCCGGGCGGCTAGTATATATATATATATATATATATATATACACACACACACACACACACATATATACTCTAATGGATGGGATTCCAATAGAGGTTATCAGGAGTGGGCAAGACACACTCACTCTACAGATCCACCAGCTAATAGAGCTATGCTGGCGAGAAGGACAAGTCCCACAGGATTTCAAAGATTCAAGCATCATAACTGTACAAGAACAAGGGCGATCGGAGCGACTGCAACAACTATAGAGGTATCTCACTTCTGTGTATTGTTGGGAAAGTATTTGCCGGAATTGTTCTGCGCAGACTTCAAGTCCTAGGAGATCAAGTCTACCCCGAATCACAGTATGGCTTTCAACAGAACCGGTCTACCATTGATATGATATTCTCATTGCGACAAATGCAAGAAAGATGCCGTGAACAGAATCAACCACTGTTTATTGCCTTCATCGACCTCACAAAGGCATTTGATTTGGTCAGTCGTGAGGGTCTGTTCAAGGCACTAAAGAAGATTGGCTGCCCACCAACTCTTCTGTCCATTGTGGAATCGTTCCACACAGGCATGAAGGGTATAATCAAGTTTGATGGTGCAACTTCTGAAGAGTTTGAAATCAAGAGTGGAGTTAAGCAAGGTTGTATACTAGCTCCCACCCTCTTTAGAATATACTTTTCACTTCTACTGAAATATGCCTTTCGTGATCAGGATGGTGGTATATACATTCACTCACGCTCAGATGGCGGCCTCTACAATGCTCAGAGATTGAAGGCCAAGACCAAAATTAGGAGGGTACTGATCAGAGAGTTGCTTTTTGCAGATGATGCTGCAGTTACAACCCATTCTGAGGAAGAATTGCAATATCTACTATCTGCATTCTCCAATGCTTGTTCTGAATTTGGTTTAACAATTAGCAAAAAGAAGACACAGATTATGTCACAAGGTGCACATGGGGTATCCATCAATCTTTATTGACGACGCCGAACTAGAGATAGTAGACCATTTTACATATCTAGGATCAGTGGTAAATAGCAAATTATCCCTAGATCAGGAAATCAACATCCGGATTGGTAAGGCAGCAACAACAATGAACAGGTTAAGAAAAAGAGTCTGGGAGAACAGGAAGCTTACTGCCAAAACAAAAGTCCTTGTCTATCAAGCCTGTGTCCTTAGTACTCTTCTTTATGGCAGTGAAACCTGGACAACTTACTCACACCAAGAGAAACGTTTAAACAGCTTTCATATGCGGTGTCTGCGAAGAATTCTTGGTATTAAGTGGCAAGACAAAATCACAAATACTGAAGTATTGGAAAGATCAGGTTGTGTGACGGTTTATTCCATGCTCAGTCTTCGTAGACTTAGATGGATAGGACATCTTAGGAGGATGGATGATAGGTAGAATACCAAAGGACATCTTTTTGGTGAATTACAGATGGGTAAGAGATCTCAGGGTCGGCCTCTACTACTGATACAAAGATGTGTGTAAGCGGGACATGATTGATACAGGCATTGATAATACACATTGGGAGCAAGTCGCCGCTGAACGTGTTGCATGGAGGGCAAACATCAGAAATGGAATAAAGACAAAGGAGAAAATTATTGCAGATAACTCACACAGCGAGCGTGTGAAACGTAAGATGGTGCATGATGGTGGAAATGACCACGTGTTCACATGCACCCACTGTGAACGGACATTTACAGCGCAAATTGGCCTTATCAGTCACATTCGCTATCGTCATAGGTAAAAGTTATTATGCCTTTTTAAAGCACAAACTATCGTTGCCGGTATGCACAGAATGGTCTTGGCAAGGAATGCCAATTTTGGATATCGATGTACATTAAGTTTCCACCATTGTAAAGGGTCAACCGATATATATATATATATATATATATATATATATATATATATATATATATATATATATATATATATATATATAGGGGGGGGGTACGGGGTGTCAGGCATTGGTAGCACCTTTAGTAAGGATGACTCTCATGTCCTTTTCAGGACCCATCCCCCACTGGTCCAAGTCTGACACCCAGCTCGTGCCTGTGGCTCCTAGTAGCTGTCAGCATACGACATCGGCCACCCCCCAGGGCAACAGCTGTGAGAGGCTGGCTAAACCAGGCGCGGGTAGCCGATTTGGTGTCAAATCAAGCGGTGAACTAGAGTTAGTTAGTCGGCAGATCATATATATACGAGGTTCAGAGTAAACATCTGTTCCTATGATGATAACCATATAGACTTCTGAAGAATATATCAATACAGCAAACATAATGCAGGTGCTAGAGGAGCAGCATAACCAGGGCTAATGAAGATTAGTGAGAGATAACAATATGCACAGTATTCTCCTTCTCAAATAAATACAGCAATCAAAGCCAGTGTTACGTGGAACAACAATACTCAGGATGAAAATCCAAACTATCTAGTATTACGAGTACAACTGATCGCAGCCAGACAGGGAAGACACAGTTTGAGAGAAAATTAACAACAGCAAGGCAAAGAAATGCAGTCGTGGGAGAGTTTGCTGTTATAGGGAGCAGATGAGAAAGTTCTTTTGGACAAGTGAGGCCAGTCCTTGAATACAGTGTCACAGCTTGAGTAACAGCAACTAAACCAAACTTTGACAAAATAAACTGAGTCCAGATTCAAGAGTGTGAATCTTCAATGGGGGCATGAAAGCAACACCAATCAATGACCTGGTTACGATCACATGCCTACGACTAGTGCAGGATGGAGGAGATAGCAGAGCCCAGTAGGCTATCAGGCAGAACAATGGAGAAGGTTGACAGATCAGTACCAGCCAATCAAGAGGGGCATGTGGCAGGGATGTGTAATGTCTCCAGACTATTATGTCCCCATTTATTGACCATATTTTCAGAAAGCAGTAGCAAACTGCCGGTCTCTCTGGCTGTGGGGTTACAACACTTTCTCTCTGTAATCCCGTTTATCACGCAGTCTCGTAGCGGAGCGAGAGCTGAGGCGGTTCGACCCCCGCTCGTGACTTACGGGATACTGAGCCGGCCGCTCAGAAAGCAATGGCAAACTACTGAGCGTAATCTTGCCAAGAGATCAACATACAGCTGAAAGATGCTGCTGTTGACAGCTAAGTCCTGTAAAGGATATGCTAAAAGTAGCAAACTACTAAACGTAAAACTTCCTTTAAAAAATCACCAACAGCCAATAAATGCAGAGGTTGATTGTGACGTTCTGTAAAGGACATGCAAGCAACTTTAGTGAGAATTTACGAAATTTAGAAGAATGTCGCGGCTTTCGATGATTTAAGTTGTTTTTGGACCTATCAAAGACATATTCCTTGGGTGGGGGTAAATATAAGACGGCTGGAACAATTTCATAACGATGCAACAGACTTTTTTTTTCCGCGTTTCCATCCTGTTTCAGGATATTGCGGTCAACACCAGCATCTTTCAGCTGTATGTTGATTCCTAGGCTAGATTACGTTCATCAGCACGCCACGACTTTCTGAGCGACCGGCTCCATACTCTCATAAGTCACTTTTGCGATTCGAACCACTGCTAATTCTCGTCGCGTCACGTGACGAGAGTATTCGGGGTTAGCGGAGAAAGCTGCTAACACCTCGGCCATGGAGCCGGCTGATGCAACAGACAGTTTTCAAAATAATTGATCGTGAATGAAGGCATTCTTTGTGGGACATACTTATACCAAACAGATCCTGCACCGATCAAATAGCTATATTAGGCACGATAGTTGGGAAAACAAGAAGCAATAGAGACAAATGGGAAACTAAGAACAAGTGTAGGGATAATACCAACGAATTAAATGGTTCGGACATTTTTTTAAAATGGAACAAGTTCAACCAGCTATGTAAGAACATCGGGATAAAGGGAGAGAGGATGAGCCAGAAAGAGTTGATGAATGGAGTAAAAGAGACATCGAAGAAATAAAATATAACGTTAGTACAAGCAACACGACAAGCAAATCACAGACAATTACATCTACCTCCTCCCTGCGACGTTTCATGGCAAAAGACGTGGGATAAAATTTATTGGACCCGCTTAATTGCTAACGCCTAGGTATATTTGAGCATTAGTTTATTGTTCATCGAATATATAATACTAAACGTCTTTTATGAGTTTCTTGGTCTGTTGACTGCACAGGAAATTCTTGAAGGCTTGATTCTCTTTTCCACCCATACTGGTAATAGGTATATATATTGGGTATAAAACCACACTAGACAAGGTACGTAGTCAACATTACGCCGGCCGCAGTCACTTTCTCAGAAGATTTCCTTGTAGCCACTTGAGGCTGGCAGCCCTGGTCAAACAACCTCGTCTGCAGGAGGAATGCCAATACAGTCCAATAGGGCCTACACTGTATTATACAGTCCAAGACACGACCACGGGGCTGTCTAGCCGGTGTGTTCGCATAATAGTTCTATACTACAAGCTTACTATCAGAACAATTATTGGACCTTAGATGTGAGAGGCGGCGTGCGTTGGTTCGGTTTATGTCATCCTTTATTCTATTTGGCCATATATGCTTACAACTGACATGATTAACTGCAGTTTGAAGAAAGACGGAGGATCTGTAGGCAACAAGTCTTCAACTAAGGTGTATGTGTATGTGGGGGGGGGGGGGGGGGAGAACGCGATCTTAGTCAAGAGCGGACATCACATTACTCGGGACATTCCAATATGCACAAACTTCAGCAATCATAAACACGAACTGGAGGGCAGCTTTACAATAAACAATTACGGAAAACAGAACGTTACAGTGGCAAGCCTTCATCAAAAAACAAAAATAAGAAAATACATCATATAAATATTAGAAAGTATAAACAACGGAGATGACACTACAATGACTAAATTGAAGCGCTCCTGTCTGGGAAATTGCCAGTTCTAAGGACACTACTTTCTGAACTTAGCAGTCAGCATAAGGTCACCATACAGTGGATACCATCCCACTGCGGAGCCTACAGCACATAGGCCTACTCCAGGACTGCCCAAACTACAACATATCCAGGCGAACCTTCTGGCCTAGAGAGACAACAGTGGAAGATAAACTCTATGGACCGCTGAGTGAACTAGAAAAGACAGATTCATACAAGAGACAACATTGCAGTTATAGACACATTTCAAGCGAACGACAGAAGAAGAAAAGGATAATAAAGTTAGCTGCATGTCCTTTACAAGACGTCGCAACCAACCCCAGCAATTTTGAAAATTATTTTTATTTTCTCGGCAATTTTACGTTTAGTAGTTCAAGGCAAAACATGCAGATTAAAAAAAAAAAAAACGAAGGTGGGACCTTCACGCTTCACGCTTACATGTCTAGGTTTAGTTAGGCCCAAGGACCCCTTGGGCCTAACTAAACCTAGACATGTAAGCGTGAACAATGAACACTCCTGGTGCAAAAAATACTCTCGACGACACCTTTACAAATACAACATACTTCAGCATTCACTGTTTTATTTTAAAGATGCCTATTTACTAGGATTTAAATATTCGCATACATAACAGAGCTTAATTTAATGGTTATATAAAATGTTAGAGCTAATTTTAAAGGTGAAAATTTGGAATCCACGTGAGTCAGGGACTACCAAACACTGGGATTTACAGAGAGGGTTGTCTCTCTTTGTTGTCCTGCACATTTAATCGATTTATTCCAAGTTAAAGACGGTTTCTGTGCATTTTGTCACTTCTATTTACTTATTGTCATTCAAGGAACGGAAACACGCACAGGTACATCTTTATACCCAAGTCTGTTTACATTTTTAGGCTGATTAAAATTCTAACGGTACATGTTCACCGCCATATTGAAAAATATCGCGGGCGTAACTAACTCGGTGCAACAGTTTCGGAGTTCATACACCAATTACCACTTGGTTGTCGTGGAAATCTGCAGAAAATCCAGTACAGAATATTTCATTTGATGTCATGCGGTCTTGTTTGGCGAACGTGCTTAGTGCAAATATTGAATTGCACAGTGACGATTAATCAACTGTTTACATGAATCAATCAATCAGGCGCGGGAGAGGGGGAGAATGAACAGCTTGATAGGCTGGCAGGGAATGCACCTCTTGGTGGTAGTGGTAGATTACCTATGGGCAAGGGAGAGGCAGTTCGGCCCCCGTGGGACCAGGTGGAGAAGGTGGGGGAACAGATTGCCAACTCCTGTGGAAAGAATGAGATTGCACAACTTCAGGGTCTCTATTTCAAATAGTATTTGAATTTGACTTTCTAATTCATAATATTAATAATTGCTTGTTCATTGCCCAATCTTCTGCACCATATTATTAATAATATTATATGACATAGGTAGTAGTGTTGAATATACATAACATTTGACAATTCTCTCATGTTGTTGAAATCACTTTTGCCCATTCCTATTTTCTTTTTACCATGGACAGACAGAAAAACCAATGACCAAGTCCTACAAGAAACAATTGAAAACCGTAATTTAAACTGATTAGAGAAATTACATATAGACAGTCACAATATTTTGCGCATGTTATGAGAACAAATAAATTGGAGAACTTGGTGAAAACTGGCAAGATTTAGGGGGAAAGAACAAACAGACTGCAAAAACAGCAAGTTAAAAGAGGTGTGGCCAGACAAGAGCACTATGCAGGAAGTCAAAGAAAATTAATAAACCAACACAGAACTGGTGTCGTGCGCCGCTGCACACTGTGGGATTTGCTGAGGAGGGGATTTGAGTGAGCACATATGGACTGATTGGTTCGATGTGCAATGAGGATGATCTATCAACTAACTAACTAACAAGGAGAAGGCAGAGAAGTAAATATCTGGATGGCTTGGCCACGGTGTATAGTCGAGACAAGAACATAGAGCAGATCCACGACTCTAGTGATCGTGTGAGATGGCAAAGCATGACTGCCTATACTTATCGGCATGGCACATGATGATGATCCTCTTTTTTATTTCTGTTTCACTTCTGCCATCATCTTCTATTACATGTTCAAGATAGGAGAAGCTTGTTACTTGTTCTTTGTTCTAGTACCTCTACTTTACTTGTTCTAGGTCTCTCCTTTCCACTGCTAATTATCATAGTTTGTGTTTTATTGAATATTAATTAATCATGTCTTAAGCCACATTCAGCATTTGCCTGTTTGCTTGGTCCACTAAATCTTGTAACTCTAGCTCGCTTTCTGCTAGTAACACTAACATCAGTATACGTAAGAGTTTACATTAATATGCTCCGGCAACTCCAGGGGCAATAACTTTTCACATTGCCACGCCTTATCCTTTTTGTTTTTTTTTAAATTTTGTGCATGGTAGTTTATATATAAAAAGTAGTCCCAAAGCAGATTGCTGCCCTTGGGGTAAAATGTGAAGCTAAACATTCACATATTCTAGGCCATGATATAGGAGGTGGGGTAGGCAGTTCCCTTCCTCACTGCCTTTCCTTCCAAAAATATTATGAAAATCGTCTGGTACCCATTTTAAAATAGAAATAAATGATCATCAATAAATGCTGGGGTTGATTGCAACATTCTGTAATCGACATGCAACTAACTGTGTGAGTCCTCTGGTCTCAATTTCTTTCCTCTACTTTTATGAGTGTCAGTCAGTGTCTGTGAGTTTATTTCTCATGCTAATAGTAAGAGGTCATACTTCAGAAAGAAGTAGCATTCTGGGAATATTGTAATAAACAGTCCATTCATGGATATTACATAGTATTTGTATAACATCTTAGTTGCACACTGATGTGAGTTTTGCCAATTAGTATTAGTGATGCTAAGTCTTGCAGGGGTCTTGTCTCTAAATTGTAATTTGGCTAAATTTCAAAGTTAGAATACAAAACTTACCCATAATATAATTGTGTAGCATATTGTGATCCTGGTAAATGCACAAGAGAATCTGTGGCAGTCGTGTGGACTTTGCACGGTTAAGATGATCCTTGAATACCGTCAATCAGATTGTTGTAGGTACAAGGACTGGAACAAATGTTCAACATTTGATAAACATGGCAATTTGGTGATGTGTTTATTGAACATGGAGTATATAAATGCGGGTTGTTAATTTGTGAAAAACTGTCATAAGCGTTAGACATCAGAGATGTCCACTTCAAATGTATGTAGAATCATCATCACCATGTAGCCTGCCAACTATTGTAAGTGTTGATGTATTTTCAAACATCCAGGTCCTTGGTGTTCTGGATATTGATATATTGTCTGATCTAGAGATCCTATTTCAAGATCTGTATGATCAATGGGAAATGTTGAAGAATTCAATCAGTTTAGCTGCAGAAAAAAACTATCCCAAAATTAAAGAAAGTGGGTCGTCAGACATGGATGACTGAAGAAATTTTACAGCTAAGGGAAACAAGAAGACACAACAAAAATGATCCTGCCAAATATAAAGAAATTCACAGAAAAGTCAGAACATTATATAAGGAGGCAAAAGAAGCATGGCTCGAGAAAAATTGCATAGAAATTGAAAAACAAAACAACAGTAAAAATACTTAACTAATGCACAAAAGAATTCAGGAGCTCACTAATCAAAGAACACATATATCATCAGGTTGCCTAAAGACAAAAGATGGAAAGATCATAATAGAAAAAGATAAGATTTAAATGTATGGTTATATTATGTGAAAAACCTTTATGATGATAACAGAGAAGAACAGTATGATATTCAAAATAATAATGAAGGACCATCAATTTTGAAGATGGAGGTTCAGAATGCTTTTAACCATATGAAATCTGGCAAGACCCCCGGTTCAGACAGCATCTCAACAGAAACGATTAATGCTTTAGAAGAATATGCAATAGATAAAGTTACCAGACTGCTGAATACCATAGATGATCCTGGAGATATACCTCATGAATTATGTAATTCTGTATTTATTGCAATCCCAAAGAAATCAGGAGCCTTTGAATGTGATCAGCATCGAACAGTTAGTATAATGAGTCACATCACAAAGCTTTTGTTAAGAATTATCATGCAAAGAGTTAGGAAGAAACTACAACCTGAAATAGGAGAGGAACAATGTGGGTTTGTAGAAGGCAGGGGTACAATAAATACTGTGTAGATACTGAGAACAATAATTGAATGTTCTATAGAAGTAAACAAAGATCTACACCTGCTTTATTGACTACACAAAGGCTTTCGATAAAGTGAGACATGTCGACATGATAAGGATGCTTGAAGATCTACAAATTGATGGAAAAGACCTTAGACTTGTAAAAAACATATATTGGAAACAACAAGCTGCCATAAGAATTGATAATGAAGTAGGTCAATATCAGCTGATTAAGAGAGGTGTGAGACAGGGATGTGTAGTGTCTCCAGATCTTTTTTCCCTGTACAGTGAAAATATTTTCAGAAATATAGAAGATATGGAAGGAATCAACATTGGGGGACGATACATCAATAACATTAGATATGCAGATGATAGTCTTGATTGCAGACAGTGAACAGGACCTGCAACATTTAGTAGATGCAGTTTGTTGTTTCCAATATGTTTTTTACAAGTCTAAGGCCTTTTCCATCAGTATGTAGATCTTCAAGCATCCTTATCATGTTGACATGTCTCACTTTATCAAAAGCCTTTGTGTAGTCAATAAAGCAAAGGTGTAGGATCTTTGTTTACTTCTATAGAACGTTCAATTACTGTTCTCAGTATAAACACAGCATTTATTGTACCCTTGCTTTTTACAACCCCACATTCTTCTTCTCCTGTTTCGGGTTGTATTTTCTTCCTAACTCTTTGCATGATAATTCTCAGCAAAATCTTCGTGATGTGGCTCATTATACTAATTGTTCGTTGTTGATCACATTCCAAGGCTCCTGACGACTTAAAAACAATAAGGCAACTGGGGCTGATGGAATTGCTGCTGAATTTATAAAGGCGTGTGGCCATGCATTACATCTAAAGCTATACGAACTAATAATAAAAATCTGGAGGACAGAAGAATTACCCCATGACTGGAAAGAGTCATTATTCTTCTGAAGACAGGGACAGTCCATAGCATTTTCCGCCATCCTGGGTGGCTTCTATAATTGCAGAGCCGACACATAACGCTCTGGTGCTGGGCTCACCGAGGGAATGGTCACGTTCGCCCCGGGCCGTTCCCGCACAAACCAGACAGGTCTGCAGTCGGTATCCACACAGCGAGTTTTCGGATATGTGCTTGTCCTTGTCCTGTCAGAGCTGTTCCAAGCACGACGGACATTCGGAAAACTATCTAGTCAGAGCTGTTCCGAACAAGAGCGGCATTCGGAAACTAGGATGTCGGAGCTGTTCCTAGCACGAGAGACATTCGGACGAGACATTTCACTCGGACGTAAATGCGTAGTGCCAATTTTTAGTTTGCCACCCGTAGGACGGCACTTCCGACTTCAGCGGGCATTTTTTAATGAGGTTAGCCTTCCTCGGGTTTCGAGGCACGTTAGACTTATTGTTGTGATGTCGCCCACATCTCAGCTGGTCAAGATAGAACGATCATCGACATCACGGTCAACCCGTCAAGGGAAGGCAGGGGCAGACCATGGGCATTCCCTCATTATCCAAGGAGGCTTCCATAATTGCAGAGCCGGCACATATTGCTCTGAGACTGGGCTCACCCGAGGAGTTGCCACGTCCTGCTCATGGCTGCTTTAGTTCCTCACTTCCATGTGTTGGGCATCTTGCTTGCCACTGGTCGCTCATGCACACACCAGGAACGGTCAGACTGCGGGCGACATCCACTCGGTAAGATTTTGCTTTTGACTTCGGACCACTCAATGGATTCGCTAGCCGTGCGTTCCATTTCTTGTTATTGAGACGTTTTTCCACTTTTGTCTACACTCTCTATGAGTGATACAGACAGTTTTCGTAACCATTTCATTCGACTGAGGGGCTTTTCTGCCTTTTAGTACTCGCTCACGAGGTAGGCTACATGTGCTGCCGGCTCAGCACTTTACCACCGTGCAGCAGTGAACGAGAAAATGGCCAGGTCCTCTCATCCGGGAATCCCTCCTATCCCCCAGCTGAGAGCCTTCGAACAAGTATCAGAACTGGGCATGTAGCATGCTCAGTATCTCACCTCTATTTTTCGGTTGGTGGGTATCGGCCCAGCTCTCACATCTGAGGGTTTGTGGCTTAGAGGCGTTCAGCCTAAACCCTCGACAGAGAACCATAGAATGTTGTCCGGACCAGGAACTTCTGCCTTCGTGCGCCTGATTTAAACTTTCGACTGCTATCCTCAGTCTACCTGCAGAGCAGCAGGTTGTGTCTCTCTTAGTCTGGCCCCTATCCCATAAGCTTTCCGATATGTAGTTTTCATCCATCGGCAAGCACATGGGGTCGATGGGACACGCAAGCTCCCCCACCACGGCAAGGTGGAGACACGTCAGGGGAGGAGTCATTATTGATACCTATCTTTAAGAAAGGAGACAAGTTGCAATGTGAAAATTATAGAGGAATATCACTACTGTCCACAAGCTATAAGATACTATCCGCAGTATTACTTAATAGACTAAAACCATATTCAGAAGACATATTAGGTGACTACTAGGCAGGTTTTAGACAAAACAGATCAACAATAGATCAGATATTTATCTTACGACAAATAGCCGAGAAAAATTGGGAATATAAAAGAGATCTCCATAACATTTTTGTGGATTTTCAAAAGGCTTATGATAGTGTCCATAGGAATAGTCTATGGAATGCTATGCAGGAATTTGGAATACCAAGGAAGTTAATCAACATGACCAGACTATGCATGGAAGATACTTATAATATAGTAACATATAAAGGCAGGAAATCAGACCCTTTCCAAATAACATCTGGCTTGAAACAGGGTGATGCACTATCGCTGCTACTCTTCAATCTGGCTCTAGAGAAAGTTGTAAAGAAGGTAAAGGAGTAATGTGATATTGGAGGAACATCCAAGCTGCTTGGTTATGCAGATGATATAGATATTATAGGGGAAAATGAACAAAAGACATTGGAAATATTGACTCACTTAAAGGAAAAAGCCCTACAGATGGGGCTGGTTATCAACCAAGATAAGACAGAATATATGGTAATTTCAAGAGAAGGAATGGCTAAAAACTCTGGCCACATACAAATAGATAATATGACCATTAAAAGAACGGAAACATACAAATACCTGGGTACAATCTTCAACTGCTCCATAAGGGAAGAAATACAAACTAGAATTAATTCTGGAAATAAGATATACTATACACTACAACATCTACTATAATCAAATGCGCTATCTCGTAACACCAAAATCACAATATACAAAACACTGATCAGACCAGTTGTGCTGTATGGCTCTGAAACCTGGAGTACAACGAAAGGAGACGAAGCCTTGTTACAAACCTTTGAGAACAAAATTTTAAGACGCATCTTTGGACCCATTAGGGATACACAAAGTGGAGAGTGGAAAAGAAGAAGTAACAAAGACATTTATGATTTGTTTAAGTCCCCGCTAATCACTGGTATCATGAAGGCTAATAGACTACAATGGCTGGGGCATACAGAAAGAATGGAAGATAATAGGGAAACAAAACTCGCTTACACTCAGGAAATAAATAAATGACCGTAGACCCCGAGGTAGACCAAGAAGACGGTGGAGAGATAATATATATACAGACCTACAGGCACTTGGAGTCAACGACTGGCAAGAGAAGGTCAACCAGAGAGACGAATGGAGACGGATTGTATCTGCAGCAAAGAACTACAATGGCTCGGAATGCTGAAGAAGAAGATAGAGAGAGAGCTGGCTCTGCGTTGAAAGGGTTACGGACGCAGTTCGTGACTCTACATACCCGCGTTCGAAACACTGCTGTGGGCAAATTGGCAGCAGATTTGCCTTGTGTTGGTTTTTTAAGAAATGGTATGCGTGCCGGTCGTTTTGAAAACAATGGCAAACTACTGAACGTAAACTTGCCAAGAGATCACAACAGCAAAAAATGCTGGTATTTACTGCGTATCTATAGGATATGCAACTAACTTTTTTGTTTAGAAAGGGAGAAGAGATCTAGTAATGTAGATATTTTAATTTTGTTTTATATTATATTTATGGAATATAAAATAATAATGAGCAAGAATGTGAGGACTTCTACGAAGACATACATGACGTGCTAAATAAAATAGATAAGCAGGACAACATCATAGTTATGGGAAACTTCAATGCAAGACTAGGACATAACAGAGTGGGCATAGAAAAACATCTGGGAGCATTTGGAGATCAGCAAAATGAAAGGAATGATAACGGAAGTAGACTGATAGAGCTTTGCAGCCAACACGACTTCTATATAACAAACACATTCTATAAACCTAAAGATTCACAAGTATACATCTGGTATAAATGGAACGATCTAGATACTAAAAGCCAAATAGATTTTATATTAACAAGAAATAAGAGAAAGAGAAATATATTAGATGCAAGGGCAGTGCCCAATTTCAGTATAAACACAGATCATAAAGCAGTCGTTGCCACAATAAAAATCATCAGAAGAAGAAAGAGCAGGAAAATACATGCCATGCGAATCAGTAAACTTAAAAAACCTTAAAAACGAGGCAGTAAGGGAAAATTATGAGAAAGAACTAACTGAACTCTTTGTAAAATTACCTACAGAAAGAAAAACAGTGGAAGAAGAATGGGAGATGTTCAAATCAAGCATTTTAAATACTGCAAAAATAACATGTGGAACCACGAAAAAACGCAAAACACGGATAAAGAAAATAACAAGTTGGTGGAACGCAGAAGTAAAGAAAGCGGTAAAAGACAAAAAGGAAAAATATAAAAAGTGGTTGAAGAGCAAACAGGAATGTGATTACATAGAATATAGAATAGCGAGAAGACATGTGAGTAGAATAGTAAAGAGGGAAAAACAAAAAGACTGGGAAGAGTATGGAGAAACCCTAAATAAAAACTACAAGGAGGCAACTAGAAACTTTACAAAAAGATAGGTGCAATACGAACGAGAGGAGAACCCTTTGACCCAACTGAAATAATTAACAGCGAAAATGGAGAACCAATAAGTGAACAAAAACAAATCCTAATAAGATGGAAGCAGTATTTCGAACAACTTCTCAACATCCCATCAGATGTCACAGGAATTCAAGAGACCTACACAGATGTCACCGAAGAACTAGAACCAGACATACTAAAAGAAGAAATTATAGAAGCCATCAGATTAGCCCCACTGAACAAATCACCGGGACAGGATGAAATACCAAATGAACTAATTAAAGCAGCAAGAGAAGTAGGAACAGCTTGGCTACATAGACTATTCAACCATGTTTGGGTAGAACAACAGACACCATGAGACTGGGGAAACGCCATAATTATCCCAATTTGGAAAAACAAAGGCAGCAAAAGAGACTGCACACAATACAGAGGCATTTCACTGTTGAGTCATACTGGGAAAATATTTTGCAAAATTCTTGAAAAAAGATTACGAACTACTTTAGAGCCCCAGCTAAGCGAAACACAACTTGGATTTAGGAAAAACAAAGGATGCACAGATGCCATTTTTGCTCTTAGACAACTTATAGAAAAATCAATCGAATTCAATGAAACACTCTACTTAGCCTTTGTCAACCAAGAAAAGGCATTCGATAGAGTAGATAGAAACAAGCTGTGGGAAATCCTTAAACAATATGGAGTGAGTACACATCTAACAAACCTATGTAGAAGTTTATACAACAACAGTGAATGCATAGTGAGAGCAACTGGGGGACACTCAGAACCCTTCACCATAAGATCTGGAGTACGACAAGGTTGTGTCCTGTCCCCTCTCTTGTTTATAACATACTAGCTGACCCGGCCCGGCTTCGCCCAGCACCTTGAGGAGCATCTCATTTAATTCATATAAGTAGTCATATAAGCTCCCGTTTCCGTTCCCCACTATCTGTCTGTCTGTCTGTCTGTCTATCTGTCTGTCTGTCTGACCCGGCCCGGCTTCGCCCAGCCACTGATGGGGAGCATCTAATTTAATTCATATAAGTAGTCATATAAGTTCCCGTTCCCGACTATCTGCCTGTCTATCTGTCTGTCTGTCTGACCCGATCCGACTTCGCCCAGCTCCTGGTGGGGAGCATCTCATTTAATTCATATAAGTAGTCATATAAGCTCCCGTTCCCGACTGTCTGTCTGTCTGTCTGTCTGTCTGTCTGTCTGTCTGTCTGTCTGTCTAATAATTTATTGGTTGCAGTTAGAACAACCTTAGATAAACGAAGACCAACTTACAAAAAGCATTAGAAAGAGCACTTGAAAGATCTTTACATCTTCCCCAACAATTAACTTGGGTAAATAGAGCGGCAGCAGCAGCAGCATCAGAAGAAGAAAAAGGAGGAGGAAGGAGAAGGAAGAGGGAGGTGGAGGAGGGAGGAGGAGGAGAGAGGAGGAGGAGGGTGGAGGTGAAGGGAGGAGGAGGGATTAGGAGGATGAAGGAGGAGGAGGAGGGGGGAGGATTATGAGGAGGGAGGAGGAGGGAGAAGCGTGGAGGAGGAGCAGGTAGAGGGAGAAGGAGGAGGAGGGAGAGAAGGAGGATTATAACACATATGCCTGTAGATAACTGTAGCGAAATCCACCTATTTGAGAAATATGCAACAATTTTACATATATAGCAATGCTATTAGAAGTTATGTCCCCTCGCTATATATACATTATAATGTAAATTAAAATATTAAATAATATTAATTAAATATGTGTTTACACTAAAAAAATATGACAGTTGGCAGCACGGGAATGAGAAGTAGACGTGTAGAAAATTTCATCTCAATCGGATGGACCGTTCGCGAACGCATAAAGGACATACTTGTATGGGATACATGGTGCTGGTGTGTTTTCATATAAGTAGTCATATAAGTTCTCGTTCCCGTTACCGTCTGTCTGTCTGTCTGCCTGACCCTGCCCGGCTTCGGAGGAGCATCTAATTTAATTCATATAAGTAGTCATATAAGTTCCCGTTCCCGTCTGTCTGTCTGTCTGTCTGTCTGTCTGTCTGTCTGTCTGTCTGTCTGTCTCTCCCTCCCTCTCTGTCTGTCTGCCTGTCTAATCATTTATTGGTTGCAGTTAGAACAACCTAGATAAACGAAGACCAACTTACAAAAAGCATTAGAAAGAGCACTTGAAAGGTCTTTACATCTTCCCCAACAATTAACTTGGGTAAATGGACGGCGGCGGCGCAGCAGCAGCAGAAGAAGAAAAAGAGGAGTAGGAGCTGGAGGAGGAAGAGGGAGGTGGAGGAGGAGGGAGGAAGAGATAGCGGAGAGAGGAGAGGAGGAGGAGTAGGAGTAGGGAGGAATAGGAGGGAGGAGGAGGATTAAAGAGGAGGAGGAGGGAGGAGGAGAGCAAGGAGGAGGGAGGAGAAGAATGCAGGAGGAGGAGAAGGGAGATGGAGGAGGTGGAGTGAGGAGGAGGAAGAAGGAGGAGGAGGAGGGATGTGGAGGGAGGAGGAGAAGGGTGGAGATGAGGGGGAGGACATAGGAGGAGGAGGAGAAGGGAGGAGGAGTGATTAGGAGGAGGGTGAGGAGGTAGGAGGAGGAAGAGGGAGGAGGAGGAAGAGGGAGGAGGAGGAGAAAGAGGAAGGAGGAGGATGGAGAGGGGGGAGGGGAAGAGGAAGAGGGTAGGAGGAGGATTATAACGCATGTGCCTGTAGATAACTGCAGCGAAAAGGTGGGTCTGTCTATCTATCTGACCCGGCGTGGCTTCGCCCAGCTCCTGGCGGGTAGCGTCTCATTAAATTCATACACCAAAATAAAGTAACTTCAAAGAATGTCCTTCCACACAGCATCCATTATTTCTAATGAAAACCGTTTCTAATCACCTGCATGACTGTAGATAACTTCGTAAGCATAAAAAGATGAGTTACAATGTTATGCATTATGCATTATTTTTATGAAAACTTTGAAAATGCCTTAAAGATTGTATCATTATTTATTATAACTCATATGCCGGTACATAACTATAGACAAAGAGTTTATAAATCTTTGAAAACGATGCAACAATATGACTATAAGTTATACAGCAATGTTACTAAAAGTTATGCCCCTTGAAATAACTTTTCTAGAGTTAAGTCCCCTCGCTGTATATAAATTACAATGAAAAATTAAAAATTAAATAATATTAAGTAAGCAGCCGATTTCACACTAAAAAATATCACAGTTGGCTGCACTGGAATGAAAGAAAGACTTGTAGAAAATTTCATCTCAATCGGATGGGCCGTTCGCGAACGCATAAAGGACAGACATACAGACAGACGGAAGATTGCCTTTTATATATAAGATATAGACAACATATCTAAAGAAACCAGCCAAGCAGAGACAGCAAGAATACCGCATGACGAGAACACAGAAGAAGAACCATCTGCAAATCTACCCATTAGAGAACTCCTGTTTGCGGACGACCAAGCACTAATAGCAAAATGAGAAGCTGAATTACAAGACCACATGAATAGTCTAAATGAAATGTGTAGGGAACATAACATGGAAATTAGCACAAGCAAAACAGAGGTAATGACTATAACTAAAGAAGAACAAACAACAACAATTCACCTTAACGAACATCCCTTGAAACAAGTAAAGAGTTTCAAGTACCCTTTTTTTTTTTTTTGCATATCCTTTACAGGACATCGCTGTCAACACCAGCATCTTTCAGCTGTATGTTGATTTCTTGGCAAGATTACGCTCAGTAGTTTGCCATTGCTTTCTGGGCGGCCGGCTCACATACCCCGTAAGTTACTGATGCGATTCGAACCACTGCTGATTCTCACCATCATCACGTTTACCTACGAGAGTATACGAGATTACGGAGAATAGTCATAACCTCTAAGCCACGAAGCCGGCTTCAAGTACCTAGGAAGTATAATATCATCAAATAGCAGATCAGAAGACGAGATTGAAAATAGGTGCAGTAAGGCAAATCAACTCATTGGACAAATGGCCCCAATACTAAAGAGCAAACATGTATCAATAACTACTAAGAAAGCACTTTACAACACAATCTTCCTACCAACTCTATGCTACCAATGCCAAACCTGGACAATGACAGAAAAAAAGAAAAGAAAAATCACAACAACAGAAATGAGGTTCCTGAGAAGAATACTCAACGTATCAAGAAGAGATAAGATCAGAAATGAAGAAATCAGGACTAAAGTGGGGGTTAAAGCAGCACTAGATTTTATCAGAAAGCAGCAAGTCAAATGGTTTGGCCATGAAAGTAGGTTACCAGTCAACAGCATACCACAACAAGCAATGATGTACAGACCAGATGGAAATAGAGGAAGAGGCCGACCACGTAAACGTTGGACGGAGGGAATAGCAGAGTTCATGGGAATGTCGATATATGAAGCCCATAATCGGGCACTCTCACGAAGTTTATACTTCACCTCGACACCGCAAGGTACAAGAGGAACATGATGAGATGAGATGGAATATATATTATCTGTTACATGATATTTCCATTTATTAATTTAGTTTTATATGATTATTTTGGAATTTTCCTTTATGTGTATTTATTGTCCTAATGGCTGTAAACTAAAACATACATACACTCATACATGCACACTTGCGCACAATCACACACATGTGATAAATAAGCAGTGATGTATCAAATCAAGCTCAGACAGTTTATGAAGAATGTTAGAGTGGACCTAGATAGGATGTGGTCCTCAATGTACAAAGCAAATGTATTCAGCACATAAATCTATAGGCAAATAGAAAAGTTGAGATAGAAGAAACTTGGGTATTTGTGTAACACTCTTTAGCGTTGCACAGATAGTCAGATATAAGGCGTTAGCACAATCATTATGAGACAACAATGATCGTGTCATGAGCACGGCCGGATGAAGGTTCAGTGCCTACGTTCGTAGTTCTCTGAGTGATGGCCAGACTGGCCAAATATTAGAAAGTGATTTCAAGCCAAAATAGGCCATACCAGACATCTTAGAACTCACTGCTCCAAACTGTCAACCCCACTGGATGAAATGAATGGTCATCATCATTTTTGATGGACAAACACCATGACACCAGAAAGTGATGATGCCATTGTACACAATGCAGTATCTGTTAAGTGTGAGATGTAATCTGTATGATTGTAGTTGTCTCATATAGAAAGCTGGATGGCTTGTCTTTACTGTACAATTCATGTTTGTTTTAGCACATACTGTTTCTGCATCAGTTTACTTGCTACATGAATTGTAATTATTTCATGGTGTCCCATTGATTGTTTTATTAATAGATGTCTGCCATGCTCAGCCATGCCTAGAGAAATAAAAACACCTGTTCGTTATATTATGGAGGATATGACACCAGTGAGGCGTCCAGCTCAGCCCATGACACCTGGCGACTTGCAGCCTGACAAGCCTAAACGTGGAAGACCGAGAACTGTCAGTCAAAGCAGAGAACCAGTGACACCATCATTGTCCGACAGAGAACCAGTGACACCATCATTGTTCAACAGAGAACCAGTGACACCATCATTGTCCAGCAGAGAACCAGTGACACCATCATTGTCCAGCAGACCATCACCAAGAAAAAGTAGCGTGTCGATAATTATTCCCGACGAGGATGATTCTGATATAGAAATCATTGATCCACCAAAACCTAGCAAGAGGAAGAAAGATGATGATCCAGACTGGGCAGTGGAGAGGAAGAGCAAGGTTTGCATTGGGTGTGCATGTAGTCTTTCTGATTCACTTCTTGGGAAAATGTAGTCTCTTAACTTACAACTACATTCCATTGAAATGCAAGTTGTCAACAGTATGTACATTATCATTTTTATCACCATCAGCATTACATTGAAGTGCTTTGTAACTTGCGTGCATGATCATGCCTCGGTACAACTCCCATCCTCTGTATCAGTTCATATGCTGACACGTTTATCTACCATAATGCAATTCTATTTCTTCTCCATTTCTTCTCCTTCTTCAACCATTTCTTCTCCTTCTGTGAGTGCCAAGCAATACTACATGTGTTTATTAGTGTAACTGTTTCAGTGGCCTCAACTGGTTCCCAGATTGATTTCCTGTGTAATACCATAATGCAAGACTGTTTAGTATTTTCTCTCTCCGTCTTCCTCCATTACCTTTTCCATTAATTCTCTTATTCATTCTTTCATTACTTCTCTTTTCCAGGTGAGATCAAAAATATTTTGTAACTCCTTTAAATATCTGTGACATGTTACATTTCTGTCTTGCCCTTTTTTTTGAAACAGCTAGAAGACTAATTTTGACTGCCCATGGTATAACATTAACATTTACATTTCTGTAAAACTACTTATCTGTTTGTTGGGGGGGGGGGGGGGGGGGGGGGGGGGGGGGGGGGGGGGGGGGGGATTCCATTTACTTACACAATTCAGAATTTTACCCTTGTATATTTGGATTTGACTGAAATTAGTACCATTGACTTTAATTGTAGATGTGGGCAAGATCTGTTCTGTAATATTACTATTACTTCTGTATTTGTATGTAATATACTGAAATTGTAATGTGAATGCTTCTCATGTGTGATTTCTCTAGACATCTCGTTCTTCACGTGATAGAGCCAAGAGGGAGAAACCAGAGACAAGCCTATCACCTCCAGTTCCAGTACCAACAACACCACCTACAACTTTTGCATCAAAGGGACAGGCACCCCAAAAGCCATTTACGGTGAATCTTCTCATGGAATGTAGAGAAGAACCCTTGAGTCTGGCTCAGGTACGGCATTACTGTTGTCCCAGTTTAGCTATAATAGTACACCCCACTGGGGACCTGACCATTGTCAGACTCCAAGAATGGTTGGACACCAAATCAATCAATCAATCAATCATGTGCCATGCCGGAAAGCGTGGGCGGTCATGATTCGCCATTTCACTCGATCACCAGAGTCGTGGATCAGCTCAGTGTTCCTGTCTCGTCCATGCCATGTGGCCAAGCCATCCAGGTATTTTCCTCTCGGTCTTCCTCTTGGTCTGTTCCCTTCGATCTTGCCAGCTGTCACTAAGTTCTCCAGTCCATTTCTTCTCATAACATGTCCAAAAAATTTTGTACTGTCTACGTCTAATTTCTCTAATCAATCTACGATTTTCATTTGTCTCTTGTAGTACTTGGTCATTGGTTTTTCTATCTGTCCATGGTTTTTTTCTCCCCTTTCTCAGACATTTTTG
>JACEFZ010005037.1:252500-281645 GCA_014155875.1 Cepaea nemoralis | reverse complement strand
TGTGTGGAGACTGCGAGATTGAAGCCATATCATTGTGTGGGACTGCGAGTCTGAAGCCATCCATGTAATAAGACAGACAAAATTAAAGACAAATAGGTAGAGAGGTAGTAGGGCAAATCAGTAAGTAGGTAAATGAGTATGTGGTTAAGGAGTGGATGGTGAGCTAAGCAGATATGTAAGTAGAAAGGGATGGAGAGAACAACGAACGAACGAACTTTAGTTTCAAAGGGTCACAAATTGGGCAAAATAATTGAGGGAGAGAGAAAGGAGAGAGAGAGTAGAGGATTGATGAGAAGAGATGAGAGAGAGAGAGAGATGAGAGAGAGAGATTTTTCTACTCTACCGACAGGACAGACAGACAGACAGACAGACAGACAGACACAGAGACACAGAGACACAGAGAGAGGGGGAGATGAAAGAGAGAAAGACATACAAATAAAATACAACAGGGATACTCTTGTGTGGAGATATAAATATACCGGGTATCTGGCTGGCGTCAGATTCACATGTCATCACCCTTTATCGGCCCTTCATCCACCAATTTCTGCACCCTTTATTCACCTCTTTTCATTCCATATCCCAGAGCTAATCGTGCACAGTTTCTCGTCATCTCTTTTCCGTCACGTGTGCTTGGCGCTGTGCATATAGATTTCTCCATTTGAACCGGGGAACATAATATTTCCCACACATTCTCCGTCTATTGAAAATGTTCTTTGCGGGAATACCCATTTTTGGGAAAACAAAATTGTACAGTATTTGTATTCATGGATTTATCTACAAAGGGCAAGGGGTCGCGAGATGAGCTTGCGCTTAAATTTCCAGTGGGCTTTACGGTGTTGTGGCGTAGGCCAGGTGGTCTTCCCACAATGGTGAGTTGGAAGTCAGCGTTGACTTATCTTTCAGAAATAAATGGCAAACTACTGATCGTAAACTTGCCTAGAAAATTAACCTGCGGTTGAAGTTGATGGCAACGTCCTGCAAAGGGCATGCAACATTCCGACTATTTAGGTAAATTAAAGACAGAAGTCACAAACAATATGTTGCACTATTTATTGCCTGACATATTTCACTGCATCTTCTCAGGTGCATACTGCTGATTATATATCATATAATGTGAATAAATGAATAACACTTCGATTGAAATATATAAAACATATAATGACAGGCATGGTTCGAATGTGGAGCATCTTTTACCTCGACGGTAATTTTACATTTAAAATGAACTCTTTTTGTTTGCACAAAACTGGCTGGACTAGTCTAATGGCTAAGGGCTCAGGACATTTGAGCAATCTTTTATTTTTCGTTGGAATACAGTATACGACACGTTTTTCCTTTGTTAACGTTATGACCGTAGATTAGGAGATGTTGAGAAATCGCCGAGGATGACATTTTATAGCCTGTCGACTGCCCAGGGATTCATGAATACTGATTAAGTCTATTTTCCACCCACATTGGTATAAGTCCGGATACTCGATTTGCTAACTGGCTTTCCGTTTTATCTACGTAAGTTGCTTGGCACTCAAATTGAACTTACAAATGCAGTTTGATTTGGTATACAGAGACAAGGGTATTTTCACACAGATGGAGGTACATTGATAGGTGGGTGGTCGACTCTTGTTGTTATTTTTGTAATCTGTATCAGTGGTTCAGCAAGCGCACGAATGCTTGTTTTTACTGTTGGTTTAAGTCTATCGTATATTTGTTTCGTTATTTAGATCATATTATTTCCATTTTACGTATTATTATGGCATTTTGTGCACTTTATTCCTATCTAACTAAATGTGCAAATACAATTACGTTTAAAGCGAGAAGGAATGAAAACTAGTTGTTAACGGTGCTATGATTTCTGTCATAGGCACGGGAGGGGAGAGGGATCGTTGTGCTGTCTATAATGGCCTACTAACTGCAATTCCCAAATGCCGTGGGATTTTTTATGTGCACAACTTGCCCACGTGACTTCCAGTTATCCTAGAAGGCTACGTATTCGATCTCACTACTAAAGAGCGTTCAGAACTACGTGATATCATTAGATACCAACGATTAATGGGAAAATGTCTACCCGTGTGGGGAAGTCAAACCCGGTTCCTTCTGTGATTGAGGCTTACACTGTAGCCTCTCGGCCACGGCTACGCTGATAGAGATTCTAACACGTGACCACCGGTGAGACAGACCAATGTGCTGGCCGCAGCTCACAGGAACTGGAGTTATCGCGACAGTATTCTTTGAGGTACTGAATCATATAGCATGCCAGGTAGACATGACAGACAGACAGACAGGACAGACAGACTAGACACCAGACGAACAGCCAGCCAAGCCAGCAGCCAGTCCAGACAGACAGACAGACCGACAGACAGACAGCCAGCCAGCCAGAAGGACAGACAGACAGACAGACAGACGGACAGTACAGACAGACAGACCAGACAGACGACGACAGACAGAAAGAAAAGAAAGAATTTAAGAAAAGAAAAGAAAGATAAGAAGAAAGAAAGAAAGAAAGAAGAAAGAAAGGAAAAGAAAAGAAAGGAAGAAAGAAGAAAAGAAAAGAAGAAAGAAAGAACAAGAAAGAAAAAAAGAAGAGAAAGAAATAAGAAAGAAAAGAAAAAGAAAATGAAAAAAAGGACAAAGAAGAAGACAAAGAAAAGAGATGTGAAGAATAAGAAAAGAAAGAACAAGAAAAGGAGAAAAGATAAGAGAAAAGCAAGAAGAAAAAGAAAGACATAGAAAGTAAAGAAAGAGAAAGAAAGAAAGGAAAGACACGAAAGAAAAAGAAGGAAGAAAAGGGAAGAAAAAGAAAGAAGAAAGGAAACAGAAAGAAAACAATCAGATAGATAGACAGTCAGACAGACGAATATACAGACAGACAGATGGACAGACACACAGACTGAATTTCGGTGGAAGGACGGACAGATGGACGAACAGACGGGCGGACGAACAGGCAGACAAACAGACAGGCAGACATACATATAAACCCACAGACTCGGATGCAAAGGTCACACGCATTCTTGTCCCGAAATGTAACCTGCAGTGCTTTGGCGATACATGCGGGAAGAAAGGAAAGCACACATTTGATTTACCCAGACCAGTTAGTAGAAGAACACGACCACGAATCACCGTGTCCCAGCAGATGTCCCTATGAGGTGCAGGGGTGCAGAAAATGCTGCTGGCTCCGAGAATATCCTGGGAAGCTGGAGCAGACCCATGTTGGTTGCGCATTGAGATGCTGTTCCATCTATCGTTCTCAATTGTTTTCTAAAAGAGAAATTACTGAACTTGTTAGTCGGGTCCGTATGCTGATGATTCATCCCGTGTATCCATCTATATATATAACTTAGATCAATACCACACACACGAATCACTTTCTTTCTCTCTTCTCTTTTACTGCTCTCTATAGCTCTCTTCTCTCCCTATCTCTTTCTCTTTCATTCCATTTTTTTCTCTCTTTCTCACATGTTTTGTCCTCATTCTCTCTCTTTTCTATACCAGCTCCTACTTTACCTTGCTACTCGCGTCATCTCCTCACGCTGCTCTCTCTCTCTCTCTCTCATGCGCCTCTCTTACATGAACATCCACCAAACAGCATCGCAACGCGGAAACAGTTCATATCTCTGCCTCTCGTTCTCTCTCTCTCTGCTCTCTTATTCGAGAGGCACATATTTGTGTATATGGATGATCGACGATGCCGTGCTAGAAGTGCTATCTGTATACGACAAGGAGTGATGCGGCCAATAAATGGATCCAGAGGACCATGTGAACGGTAAACCTCCATGTAAATGGTAATATGCAATATTTATGTCTACAAAATCAATTTGACAATGTTTTCCCCCTATGTGAATGTAACATGCACATTTGATGACTGAAAGCTGAGTGATCGGGAAGGGCCGATTTTAGCACGGGCCTGCATTATGCCAATTCGTACCCTTGAAAACAAAGTGTCGCTCGTTCTTTTTCCTTTCTTTCTCCTCTTCTATCTATCTCCTCTCTCTCTCTATCTCTCTTCCTCTCTCTCTCTCTCTCTCTCTCTCTCTCATTTTTTCCCCTTTTCTCTCTGATAATTTATATCTTTCACAATTTTTATGTATTCTATTTATCTTTTCACTGTGTATTTTTCTCGTTTTTTCCCTTCCTTTTCTTTCCTTCTCCTTCTTTATCCATCTTCCCCCCGTGCCCCCCCCCCCCCCCTCTCCTTCTCAATTTTTTTTCCGCGTTTCCATCCTGTTTCAGGATATTGCGGTCAACATCAACATCTTTCAGCTGTATGTTGATTCCTAGGCTAGATTACGCTCATCAGCACGCCACGACTTTCTGAGCGACCGGCTCCATACTTTCAAAGTCACGGCGCGACTCGACGAAACGATTCCACTTCTCGTGCCCCGCTAACATCAACCACGAGAGTATTCGGTTATACGGAGAAGCTGCTAACTCTCAGGCCAGGAAGCCGGCTCTCTCTCTCTCAATCTCATATACATATACAATCAAATGCCGTTTTAACACTCAGTGCAAACAAACTACGTGCTCCCTTATAACTCCTAGTACGACAAGCATTCTTCTTGAGCATAGCCTATACGCATGGGTAGCGTGTGTGTGCAGGTCTGTGTGATAATTGGGCTGTGTCCAGTGTGTGCAGCGCTTCACACGCGTGATCCGGGACTGTTCCGTGCATCCGGTCAGGATATGCACTACTGACGAGCTCAAATGAGGGCGACGAACTCGAGTATAGTGCATTCCATATGGGACGCGCTAGGCTTAGGTTCATGCCAGAACCAGACAGAATGCGATCGGCGTTGCCAGTAGTGGTTTGTGCTCAATATTTAAGCATTCTTCTGTTCTGCCTTAATTGTCCCTTAGACTCATCGCAACTGACTGGCACCTTGCCGTCTCGACAGACGATATTTTGTAAAATAGAGGTATACTCCCATAGCACACGTTTGAATTTAGAGACTCGTGTTTCCTGTGCAGCATGATCCCTCCCTCACCTGCCTAGTTTACACCAGAGGAAAGGTAACGCCAGTACGTCTGGAACAAGTAAAGCTGCAGAAGCTGCCGGATCGGCAAAGCAATGTTCTAGCTGGAGGAGCATCCCAGTTGCGCTCCTCTGCCCGAAGCGGTTGAAACAATGTGAGTTGTCGAGTTTGGTGAGCACCGCACAAATTTCGGCGCTAACAGAAAGAAGGATTAAAAAGTTGGAGCTTCCATCCTAGACCAGTCGCTGACAAAGGTTTGGGGCTTGGGCCACCTTGCCATGACATTTATTCTTTAGACTCATTTCCTAGCACCAGGATAAGGCTCGTGGCCTCCCAGTTGCGCTCCTCTGCCGGAAGCGGTTGAAACAATGTGAGTTGTCGAGTTTGGTGAGCACCGCACAAATTTCGGCGCTAACAGAAAAAAGGATTAAAAAGTCGCTTTATGGTCGACAGGGTCGACTTCATTGCATCGGTGTTTTATCCCATTTGGCTCGATCTCTTTCAGCAGCGCGGAAAGCGTCGCACAAAGCACGAACTCCGTAGCTATAGCGACGACCCACAGGAGTCTCCGAAAAATTTCACTCGTGAACCGAAGGACGCGGCCCGGAATCTAACCCAAAACCTTCGGTGCCCGAGTCAAACGGCTTGACCACTTCACCACGGAGACTCCCTAGAAAGAAGGTATACGCCGTCTACTGTCATATGATAGCTGAATCTTATCTGAATAAGACCTGACAAAGAAGAGACATACAACAGAGGGGCTAAATAGCTTCCCCCACTGACATTACAATTATCATAATAATGAACATTATTAATTAGTCGTATAGCGATGATTTGTGTATATTCCCGGCACGTTGTTCATGCGTTTATAACCCAAGTATCGTTGTAGTTTGAGCATACCTTAATAAGAAACGAGTAAATGAAACCATGTCAGAAAGGACAGAGACGAGAAGGACAGAATACTGGAAGGGCCTGAGTGCCCAATTCTTAACTCCTTTGGGGGAACAAAACACCACCTGCTCTTCGTTCATAGTTGAGTTGAGTTGAGCTAAGAACTGACATCACTGCACTCAGGAAATTCCCATACGCACTCCATCCCCTCGTTCAACAGCCAGCGAAAAGTCACACTACTAATCGTTCCTACCGCTATCTAATTGAAAGTTCTCCTGGTCTTCCCTCTCAGTTTTGAGATTCTACCAGAACCCTTGCCAATCTCCCACAGTCTCATCCTTTCCACATACGGGTTCTCAAGCTGTTCCCCAACCTTCTCCACCTGGTTCCACAGGCGCACGACCACCTCCCCCTTGTCCATAGTACGTCAATGTACTCTATCCATCATACTATGTTATGTTATATTATACTATGTCGAACGACGTCACTGCACATTGGACATCCCCATGAGTTCTATCCTCCGATGCAGCAATCATCCCAAAGTATTTCTGCTCACTCTTCCGATGAGGAGTTGGTAATGGTATCTCCACTCCACCCTTCGAAGGCGGCGTTGACGTTCCTGATCAGGCTTAAACCCCATTCGTGTAATCGGATTAGTGTCGCAGTCTCGCCAATATACGCCAACCAGATCAGTACCGCATTGATCATACCAGCCCTGTCTATGCTTATTACCATGTATGTTGTTGTTGTTGTTGTTTCTTCCACTTATGCCGTTAGGCGTCGTGGGGAGATTTAATTGGAGTTCCAGCGCCGTGACTAGCACCTTTCCTCCAATTTTCTCCATAAATCTTGAGCAGAATTTTTAGGATCAAGTAAATTCCCTACCGGTTTGCTAGACCAGACGTAGGTTCCTTACCTACTTAACCCATGTATATTTGCTACTAACCACCATGTCACTTCCACTGGTCGCCTGCTGGATAGCTTCGTGCTATGCCAGGCCCGACTTTGGAATTTGGAACTTGCCCTCAGAGTGTTTTCGGTCCAATTTCTCGAAACGCCTGCCTCGCTAACTTTACTGGTGCATTATTTGCCAGCTGGTCTGCGAATTTATTACCTTTACCTCTGGCTTTCTCGGTGCTTACATTCAAGTGGGTGGTAGGGCGTGCGACTTCCAAATGCAGTCTATTTATTTAGGGCGTAGACTTTCAGTTGCGATGTTCAGTAGCATTTTCATGAAGTCTTATATAATTGTCACACACGTCCTACTCTTTGCGAATCACCAATTTCACAAAACAGTTAATCTCCCATTTTACACAGGCGCGGTGGACATATGGAATAAGATCCATATTTATATAGACCAAACGGCACTCAATGAGTAATGTGCTCGCTATCCTACCGACCGCCTTTACTTTCCAATACATTTCCTGGTACCACTTGTAGACGGTGTCGTTCTGGGAGCCCAGGTCACTTTCAGGTCATTCACCTGTAAATTACTTCTCGATAAAGAATCTGTGAGAAAAAAGAGCATGACCCAGGGACGTTTCCGAAAGTGTTTTCTTGCTCGTTGGGCCAAATTCTAACCAGGCCGCAAAAGCAATCTATTTTTGGCTTGCCAACATTTTTGCACCTCGTTGTCCGCACACAAACACACGACAAATAAAACTCTTCGCCGTTTTTCGCCCTCAACTAGCTTCCAGCGCAGAAAGATTATGCTGCTAATGCTGCGTTGCGCCAAGACAAATCGAAATTCTTCATTTTACATGCGGTAGTTGAATTTGTTTCGTCACAAACATTAAACAACGCCCAAAGAAGTGTCAAGTGCATACAAAAAGGTGAGACATTTTGATTCCCTTTTGGGTACAGATACTTTTCAATGAAACTGGCACTGCGGCTTAAGGGAATGGAACGAGTTTCACGATTCGCCAACCTACCGAGTCGAGGTATCGAAACCAGCTGCCGGCGAGGTGGAAGCGTGTCGTTTTGCGTTGATATTGATGGTAAGAGGCGTCGGTCGTTCAGAAAGCAATGGTAAACTATTAAACGTAAAAATTGCCCAGTGGATCACAAACAGCAAGAGAGAAATGATAGGGTAGATTGCGACGTCCTGTAAATGACATGAAATTACCTTGAGTGACATTTTAATATGGGAGCCATCGTAGCATAATAATTAGACGACCACCTGACGGCATTGTTGTCATAGGATCGAATCTTCAATCGAGGGAGGAGCGGGGTTATTTTGTATAATTTTATAATTAACTTGGCACAACGGTAACTGCATATCTTGTAAATGCGATTCTTCGTGGACAGAAACGAAAAAGTTCTTAAGACAAATATCGAGTCAATCCTGATGTGGACTAATACATCATTGACATCCGGTGGATTAATAAGGAAATATGTGAAAGCTGCAAAGATGTTGTGTTACAGAAGATTTACAAAAATGACATAGACAGATGAAACGAATGAAGATGTCTCGACAGAAGTTAACTCACACAGATAACTTGTTACTTGCGTCAGACACAGACAATCCTCACATATTCTTTGGGAAAATCAAGAGACGGCAACAATTTAGGTACATCGTGAGAACGGGACACCTGGGGGTTAAAAATGCGGGGAAGACAAAGAAAGATTATGCCGGACAGTTTAAAATGTTATGGAGAACCTCTAGTATCACAAAGGATGGGTAGTACACGAGACCGAAGGCTGTGGGCAGACTTAACCAACGCCACAAGGTATGAACTGTAAGAAGAAAAATCCGGAGAATGTGGCAAGAAAAGGACTAGGCGGTCTTCTTCCGTCTCGTCTCGCTATGATCCCTAAACCTAGTATATGCGAAGTCCTATTCCTATTTCTCAAAACCCTTATGGCAATATCTGCCAACAAACCATTTTTACTGCAAACTACAAATGACCATTTGGTGCGTTGCTTGATGAACACTGAATTAACGAAAGCCTATTTGTGGTAGAAGAATAGCGTAACGGTCAACTGTATTTGATGTCAGAGGGCGAGGTTGTCCGTGAGTGTATCCCTGCCCTTCCTCCGGCTAATTGATACTGTCTGTGATAAAGGGTTTGTATGTCAGTGAGCGTGCGTTTGACAGAGTGGGTATGTATGTGTGTGACTGAGTGTGTGGGTGAGTGTGTAGGAGTGTATGTGTGTGTTTTGGATCATTAGAGCGTGAGATAGATTTTTAGTGCCAGTGTGTGTCTATGTAAGAGTCTGCAGAGAGAGAGAGAGAGAGAGAGAGAGAGAGAGAGAGAGAGAGAGAGAGAGAGAGAGAGAGAGAGAGAGAGAGAATGTTAGTGTCAGTGTGTGTCTATGTGAGAGTCCGTGAGAGAGTGTGAGTGAGAGTGTGAGTGTTTCTGAGTGTGTATGTGTGTGTAGAGTGTGTCTACTGTGTGTGAGCGTGCATAAGTATCTATATTTGGAGTGTATGGATGAATGTGCATCAATGTGTGTGGGTGTGTGCATGTATGTGTGCATTTTATTAGTCAGTGTTTATGTGCATGGGTGCGTGTTTGTGTCTGTTGTGTGAGTGTCTATATGTAGAAAAATGAAGAAAACCAAAAGACTGCACGAATCAACACTTCAGAGTAGAAAATACAAGTTAATTAAAAGTTAGTTGCATATCCAGTACAGGACGTCGCAGTCAACCCCGCATTTTTCGGCTGTTTGTGATTTCTTACCAAGTTTACGTTCAGTTAGTTGGCCATTGCTTTCTGAACGACCGGCACTTATACCATTGTATGAAAATACCAAATCAACGCAAAGCGATATGCTTCCAAATCGCCCGCAGCTGTGTTTTCAACGCGATATGTGGGATTATGAATTGCGTCCGTAACTCTCTCACCACTGAGCCACATAGAAAATATAAAACTAAACCAAAAGCTAAAAGAAAAAAACAACGAAGAAACAGAAGAAGAAAATAAGCAGTAGTACCCGAACGAATGAGACAAATGAAAACCTGCAACCCGAGGGCACACAAACTTCGAAACCAGCCAATGTACAGCACTCGCGGTTAAAACCAAGAACCGGAATTGTGAATGGAAATGTCCTTCCTGGCAGCCCTTGCTTGGTTCAAAGCCGTGCTGAGAAAGTTGATTATCTCATGTCAGGAAATGGCACACGTGGGACCCACAGGACCTCAAAGGCTGGTGTGAACTGCGTGAAGGGGTTTACAGGAAGATGGAGTACCGGATCCAGGGTGGGTCTGTCAGAAACAAACAAGAATTCCCGTGTTTCGGGGGAACTCATTCGTGATGCCTGTCTGGTTGCAGCCTCGGCGAAAGACTTGGCCAGAATTTTCGTTTGCCATCATCTGCAGTAGAGTGTGTTGCAGTATGATGATTGTGAACCTGCCACAACTACTGCAACAACAACAACAACAACAACAACAACAACTACTGCTGCTACTACTACTACTACTACTACTACTACTACTACTACTACTACTACTACTACTACTACTACTACTACTACTACTACTACTACTACTATTACTACTACTACCCTCACAACTTTACCTAATACCACCACTACTAATGCTACTATTACTACTACTTTCAGCATCACTACTACCGTAAAACTGTCATCTACTGCCCATAATACCTTGCGGTGTTGGACAGCGGTGTTGGACAGCGCTGTTGGACAGCGGTGTCTTGAGCCTGAGGTATTAAGGCCGCCTGGCTAGTGCAGGCGAACTGTGCGGGTTAGAGCTTTCGTTTTGCCCCCGACAGAAAACAACCCACACCTTACTGAGGATTCCCATCACCACAACTACTATTAATACAACAACAACAACTACTACTACTACTAATACTACTACTATACTACTACTACTACTACTACTACTACTACTACTACTACTACTACTACTACTACTACTACTACTACAACCCCTAGTACTACTACTGCTACTACTATTACTACTACTATTGCTACAACCACTAGTACCACTATTATTATTACTGCCACCACCACTAGTTGTACTATGACTATCTTCTTTTTTCTCATATCCTATTTACAGGAGGACATCGCTGTCAAAGACTACAACGGACAGACAGAAAAACCAATGAACAAGTCCTTCAAGAAACAAATGACGACCGTAAACTGATTAGAGAAATTAGACGTAGACAGTCAACATTTTTGGGCATGTTATGAGAAGAAGTGACTTGGTGACGACTGGCAAGATCGAAGGGAAGAGATCAAGGGGAAGGCCGAGAAGTAAATACCTGGATGGCTTGGCCTTATCGAGACAGGAATGCGGACTTGATCCACGACTCTGGTGACCGAGTGAGATGGAAGAACACGCTTATCGGCATGGCACATGGTGGATGGATGGATCGCTGTCAACATAAGCACTGCTGTTGTTGATGTCTTGGCAAGATTACGTTCAGTAGTTTGCCATTGCTTTCTGAACGACCGGCTTCCATACCATCACGTTAAAACCAGCGCGGCACGGTCTGCTGCCAAATAGGTCGCAGCTGTGTTTCGAACGCAGGTAAGCGGCCTCACGAATAGTGTCCGCAAGACCTTGGCCACGGAGAGAGGCAATACGACTATTACTACTACACTAATCATAACAACTACTGCTGTGAAGGGAGACCTTCTTTCTTGGTTTCTTCCTTCTTGCTCCTCACCGTCTTTCTCCTCAAGCCACTTTTCATGTTACCTATTCAACTTACTGCCCATCTTCTTCCTACTCTTCATCCTTCTCCTGATACTTCTTCTTCCTCATCCAAAACCTCTCATTCTTCTTCTTCTTCTTCTTCTTCTTCTTCTTCTTCTTCTTCTTCTTCTTCTTCTTCTTCTTCTTCCTATTCTTCTATAACTGATGAACGAACGATGAGAAAGGTAAGTGATTAGAAGGGCCACATAAAAGAAGGGCCAGTGTGCCCAATTTGTGACCCTTTGAAAATACATAAAGTTCGTTCGTTCGTTCGTTCGTTCGTTCGTTCGTTCGTTCGTTCGTTCTTCTTCTTCTTCTTCTTCTTCTTCTTCTTCTTCTTCTTCTTCTTTTCTTCTTCTTCTTCTTCTTCTTCTTCTTCTTCTTCTTCTTCTTCTCATTATTATTACTATCATCATCATCATCATCATCATCATCATCATCATTATTCCTCGACCATCGTGTAAATGGGGTAACTGCGCTGTGACCCTGCACAACATTGCGTGCAACATCTGCAACACTCAGCTAACAACCCGGATGTTAACACGACAGTTTTTAGAGCCTGGATCTGCCTTTCTCCATCGATCCCTGCACTCCTCAACCAGACCGCAGAGATGCAACATGTTCCCAGAACCAACCCATGGCAGCTTCAGTACGGTGTTGGTCATGTGTGTGATTCTTTATTTACCCTGAATCACGCAAAATATCTACTGGAAACAAGTAGCAGTAATGAAAATGGAAACGAGAATGGTCATTATGGAGAGATAAAATAAGGTGTATGGCAGTGAATCTTGGAATGTAAATGAACAAATTAGGAAGAACTTGGAAGCAACAACGATGTGGTTCCTAAGAAGAATGTTGCGAATTCCTTGGACTGCCAAAGTAACTAACAATGAATGCCTGAAAGAGGCTAATGAATCTAGAACATTATATAAACAATAAGAAAAGACAAACAGCTTCTTTGGTCATGTGATGACGAGAGAGACATTGGAGAACATCGTGACAACTGGAAAGATCGGGGGAAAGAGAGGCAGAGGCAGGCCAAGAGAAATTGTGCTGGATGGGTTGAGACGGTGGCATGGAGGAATATCATCAGCAGAGTTAATCCAAAGACCGAGATCTGTGGAGAGTAATGAACGCCTACGCCATCTCGCATGGCACTTGATTATGATAAAAGTAAGGAGTTAGACAAGGATGTGTTTTGTCACCGGGTCTCTTCTATGTTGTACGCTCTTTGTCCCGTCCCAATGTTGATTTACTAGACAGTAGTTTGCCATTGCGTTCTCAACAAGAAATGTTAGTGTCGTAGTCCAACTGACCGGTATAGAGAATGAGCACCGTACCCCACAGCTAGATTACCGAAAGCTTAAGCGCACGCGGCCACACAGACCTTTCTCTGTACATCGACCTAATAACGACACCGATCACAGAGAGAACAGAAAATACGAGCTGAGGGTTATAAAGTAAACAATCAACCGTTATGGAGACGACACAGTATTGACAGCTAAAAATGAAAAACATCTGCAACATTTGGCAGACATGGCAGTAATAAGTTAGTTGTATGAACTATACAGGACGTTGCAATCAACCATAGCATCCTCCCTTTCAGTTTGTGATTATCTAAGCAATTTTATACTCTATAGTTCGTCATTGCCTTCCGAACAGACGACGCTCATGCCCTTGTGAAAATCAACGCAAAATAGTCTGCTTCCGAATGACGTGCTGCTGAATTCGAACCTGACAGGCGTGATTTGTGATATTGCGTTCACTACCCCTGAACCATAGTGCCGACTCTATGGTAGTATTAGAGAGTGCAAAAAGGGGACTTTTCTTGAAAACAGAAGCAATGGATTATAACATATAATATTACAATAGAAGGGAAAATACGAGACTTCACCAAGTCAATACATTCAAATGTCTAGCGGCTATCATAGCATAAGATGGAAGATGTGAGACAGGGATTAAGAGTAAAATAGACCAGGAAAAAAAAAACAGAATTTGAGACGATGTATAGGATCTTTTATAAAAGTCACTCTCATTAAATATTATGTTATGTAGAACGTATTCTGCGTTATAGCAGGAAAATCTTGGAATATGAGCGAACAAATTTAGTAAAGTCTGGAAGCAACAGATATGCCGTTTCTGAGGTGAATGTTGCGAATACCTTAAGTAACTATCGAGTGCCTGGAAGAGGCTAATACAAGTAGGACAGCAGCAGTAGCAGCAGCTTCGTTTTCTTCTTCTTCGTCTGATGTTGTGCTGCTGTGATTCCTCTTCCTCCTCCTCTTTCCCCTCCTCTTCCTCCTCATTTTCCTTCTCCTCTTCATCCTCTTCTTCCTCCTCCTCCTCTGTTCTTCTTCTTCTTCTTCTTCTTCTTCTTCTTCTTCTTCTTCGTCGTCTTATTATTATTATTATTATTATTATTATTATTATTATTATTATTATTATTATTATTATTATTATTATTATTATTATGCTTTCATTTCTCCATTTAACCTCAGTGAATTGTTGGGGGATAGGGGTGGGGGGAGGGGTGGAGAGAGAGAAGAGATGTAAAGATCTTTTTTAGCGTTCTTTCTCTTGCTCATTTCTAGATATCATAACCCCATCTTTGACGTGGTCTTCCCCTTCCTCTCTACCCATCATATTTCTTCAATGTGGCTGTTTGTGGCAGATGGTACCAGGGCATTCTTGTGAGGTGGCCAAACCATTTAATCTGTTGTTCTTTAATGAAGTGCATGACTGGTTTAAGCCCTAGTCGAAACAGTATAGACAAATATAAGACATAGACACTGTTCTTAGACCATGGAATAAGAAGAGAAGCACTGGAAACAGCGTGACGAAACGAAAGATCAGCAGGAGAAGCGGCAGACCGACAATAATGATGCTGGAAGGCCGAAGCCTAGAAAGTCAGATAGATAGTCGCTGTTCCAACTTCACGACAAAGGGTCGTCCCATTATGCTCCGTTCCTGTGCCAGTGAATATTACACAAACTGCTCCCCACTGCCCCATGCGAAAAGTGGAACGGACAGCAGCCTAAGCCTGTGGCACGGAAGATTATCATTAATAGAATTGATCCGAACACCAGGTGCCGAGAATTGCCATCACCAGTTGGCAGTGCTCACGATGATGATGATGATGATGATGATGATGATGATGATGATGATGATGATGATGATGATGATGATGATGATGATGATGATGATGATGATGATGATGATGATGATGATGATGATGATGATGATGATGATGAATCAAGAAGTGTGGATTTGAGTTGCTAAATGCTTTCACCTCTTTTCCTGCGTCTTCATGACATTATCTGACTAGCCCTCTACCAAGCACATCCACACGTCCGCTGCTTGCTAAGTTATAGTGCTACTGGCAGTCTCGGTGGCGTATTGGTTGCGTCGCCTGCCTCCCTCGTCGAAGGTTGTGGGTTCGATTCCGGCCGAAGTTGTTCGGTTCACGAGCGCAGTTTTCTCAGAGACACCTCGGGGTCGTCGCTGGAGCTACGGAGTTCGTGCTATGTGCGAGGCTGTCGGCAGGCTGCCCTGTGGAAAGAGACCGAGCCAAATAAGATAAAACCCGGTAAAATGAAGTCGACCTTCTTGTATTTTATTAAACCCTTTTCAGAGTTACTATTCTTTGCTTCCATTTTAAGCCCCGACAATACACAGGCACCATAGTAATCTACTTCCCCTCTTTTGTCTTTTATGAGAGCAAATCAATACCATTTTTTTTTTTTTCCGCGTTTCCATCCTGTTTCAGGATATTGCGGTCAACACCAGCATCTTTCAGCTGTATGTTGATTCCTAGGCTAGATTACGCTCATCAGCACGCCACGACTTTCTGAGCGGCCGGCTCCATACTCACATAAGTCACTTTTGCGATTCGAACCACTGCTAATTCTCGTCGCGTCACGTGATGAGAGTATTCGGGGTTAGCGGAGAAAGCTGCTAACTCCTCGGCCATGGAGCCGGCATAAATCAATACCATGTCTTCTTTAAAATCGTATTACAGTAAAAGCCGAGAATGTACCCTAATGCTTCACTAATCCCCGGGTAACTTCGCTGACATATTTTGTCTGCCATCAGAAACCATAACATGACAGCGAGATCGATAATGAGATAACTAAACAATATAAAAACACAAAATGTAATAATCAGAAACTAGTTCAGTGAAAACGTTGTTGAGGGTTCGAGACATCCCGTGCTTCAGAGAAAAAACATGAAGATAATGACAGAAACAAGGTTTTCATCTTATCTTACTCAGGACGCGGACACAGAAGCAATCGATTTTTTCGTTGCGTTAATTGCTTGGGGCAGTTGCAGCACGGTTCCGTGAAGCTCGCTCGAGGAACAATTTAACCGTACTTACAGAACTTTGCCGGCAGAACTAATTGATTGATTTATTTCTCTTCTTCCGGTCCCATTGGAAGTAACATTTCTGGATGCCTATGTTTCCGGGCGCCTTGCTACCTGTGGAACTGAGGCTGTTTACGAATTGTCATCACGAACACGATGTGACTTGCCGACAGAAGAGGCTTTATGGTTCGCCACCTCACACGATGATGAGTCGTGGATAAGGTATGTGTGCTTGTCCTGATTATGCGGTATAGCCAAGCCATCCAAATATGTGTCTCTATGTCTTCCCCATGCTCGTTTTCCCGTCAAGTTTGCCAGTTGTCGCTAAGTATTCAAGTTTATTCCTTCTCATAACGTGCTCCAAAACCTTGACTACAGCTTTGTAACAGTGTCCAGAGCTGAGCGGTCGGCGTGGCTGAAAGAATAAGTGCGGTCGACGTGGATGAAAGAATAAGAGCGCTCTAATTATTAAACTGTCGGTGCGCTGCCGATGGGTAGCGGCATCAACCCCTACACCGGTCAATTTAACTTCAACATAGACGGCAAACTACTGGACGTAAAATTGCCAAGAACATTAACCTGGGATTGGGGTTGATCGCAACATCCTGGAAAGGACGTGTGTTTTGTTTGTTAGTGTCCTGTGTTATTCATTTATGTCCTTTCTATTGCTTGACAGGGCGGAGACTGCCAGCATGTCATGGATTTTCTGCCCGGGGAATGACGGTATGCGGGGCAATGAACAGGTTTATGGGTTAGCTGCTGCACCTCTGCGTAAAGAACACCTTCATCATGAAGGTGGCGTAGTGACGGTTCTCTGGGATGTTGTGGAGGGTGCAGCTGAACAGATGAAATATGCATATATGGAGAGGGTGGCTGGGAGGAGAGCAGGTAGAGTGTCTGTATAATGCTCGGTGTGTAAAGTAAAAGCCAGGATGAATTTTAATTAAATTGCTCCTGGAAAAATTAGCATAGAAACTCATCGGGGGGCTTTTGAAGAAGGGGGCGGAACGTGCGTGAGAATGTCTCGAGTGCAGTTACGCCGATTCCTAAAATCAGTATCCATTATTCCTGTCCTGAATTTCCGTGCAGATCAATGTCTGTACATTTATTTCTCTTCCTAAAATGACACCCTCAGAAATATATGAGGAGATTGTGAGGAGAAACAACAAATGCAAACTTATGCAAAATGTTGGGTTTCCTTTCCAGGAAGTTACAATCAAGCCCTGGAAAATTTAACGTTCAGTAGTTTACAATTGCTTTCTGAACGAGAAGTCAAGATTTCAGTCCAACTGACCGGTGTGTGCGGTGTCCGCTTCTGATGCTAGCACCCATTTTATGAGACTAGTTAATTCCCAGCGCTGTATTAGTCAGGAGAAAAAAGGAATCCTACCAAAGCTGAGAATTAAACCCATACCACTTACTACCTGCTTTCTGTTAGCGCCAAACGTTGGGCGGCGCTTACCAAACCCGACACCCCACATTGTGCCAACGGCTTCGGGCGGAAGAGCGCAATTCGGAGGGTACAAGCCTTACCCTGGTGCGAGGAAATGCAAGCTAAAGACAAAATGTCATGGCAGGGCAGACCAGGCTCTAAGCCTTGGTTGGCGGCTGGTCTAGGATCGAAGATCCGACAGTCGGACAGTTAGAGCATTGCTTTGCTGATCCGGCAGCTTCTGCAGCTTGTCTTGTTCCAGATGTAGGGGTGTTACCTTCCCTCTGTTGTAAATTAGGCAGACCGAGAGAGGGATCATGCTGCATGGGCAACTCTTGGTCTCTGCAATTTAGCCCAGTTTGTGCTATGGAAATGGCCATGTTTGTGTCCATGCGTCCATTGTGATTGATTGATTGATTGATTGATTCATTCATTGATTGATTCATTTATTGATTCATTGATTTAGGAACCGACATCACAGCATTCGGGGCATTCCCATAAGCACTCCGTCCCCATCCTCAGAAGCCAGCGAAGAGTTCCAACCCAAATAGTACCAGAAGCAATCTGATTATATGTGCGTCTCGCTTCTCCTCCAAGCACCGAGCATCGGCCAGATCCCTCCTCCACCCCACGCTGTCGCACCCTCGCCAGACCACGGTGATCCATCCGCTCCCCAAAGGTGCGCATCTATTGTGAACGAACATTTACCGAGCGGATTGGTCTCATCATTGACATTCGCTCCACCATGGGTTGTAGTTATAATGCGCAACGTAACAAACTATCGTCTGTCAATACGGCAAGGTGCCAGCTAGATATGAGCGTAGGTGGTTCAGAATACATTGGCAAACTACTGAATGTAAAGTTGCCTAAAAAAAATCACGAACAGCAACAAAATGTTAGGGTTAATTATGACGTCCTGTAAAAGGCATGCAACAAACTTATATAACAACAAATGTGGAGTATTTGCTGAGAATATTGACAGAGCACAGACATAAATAAACAACGACTTACATCTTTGCGTCATTGACTATACACTGGCAGGCCGGCAAGCACCGAGGAGCGGACAGGAAGGGTGGGGACTAGGGGGAGAGGGTGACATACAGCCAGACAGATTGATAGGTAATCCTTTGTAGACTTATTCGTGATTGATTATATTTTGTAAAATGTAGTTTGTTTACACAGAGACGGACGGACGGACAGACAGCGCGATGGAAAGACAGATAGGTATGTAATCCTTTGAAGACTTCTTCAAGACTGATTATATATTATAGCTGTAGTTTGTTTACAGTGTGTGGTACTGTCTGGGATTGTCTGTTTGGTTGTCTCGGTGTTTGTGTTGGCTGTTTATTTCGTTGCTTGTTACCCGTGGTCTGATTTTGTCTAGCTTTGCTTAGCTGTGTTTGCGTTGTTTAATTGCCACATTTCAGCTAGGACTTATATTTGATGTGTGTTGTAGCTATTTGTTAACTGTCTGGTTTGTGAGCAGGAATAAACTTCACAAGCCTTGGCTAACGATTCTGAGCTGTTTGTTTTTTTCTCTTTATTCCCCCTTCTTGTAAGAGTATGATGTGAGAGTCTAACCCTCCACCACTACATGTTACACCCATCAACTTGGATCGAACCCTAGCCCATCGGTGCGACAGGCGAGCGACTAGTCACTATGCTACCAGGGCTCCCAGCGGAGGTTAGTTAGTTACATATCCTTTACAGGACGTAGCTGTCAACCCCAACATTTTTTGGCTGTCTGTGATTCCTGGGCAAGGTTATGTTCAGTAGTTTGTCACTGCTTTCTGAACAACTGTCACCCATACCATTTCATTCAAAACAAACGCAAGGCGGTCTGCTGCCAAATTGTCAGCAGCTGTGTTTCAAACGCGTATATGTGGGATTACGAACTGTGTCGATAACTCCTTCACAACGGAGTCGGAGGGGATTCTGGCAGCTAAAGTGTTATTAGATCACATATGATCTATACTACATAAAAATGTTTTGCATATCCTTTACAGGAGATCGCTGTCAACATCAGCATCTTTCAGCTGTATGTTGATTTCTTGGCAAGATTACGCTCAGTAGGTTGCCATTGTTTTCTGCGCGGCCGGCTCATTATCCCGCAAGTCACGAGCGCGGGTCGAACCGCTTCCAATTCTCGCCTCGCTGCGAGACCCTGCGTGGATAAACGGGATTACGGAGAAAGTGGTGTAACCCCTCAGCCAGAGAGACCGGCTATACTACATAGCAGAGGGCAAAAGAGGATTAGAGAGTGGTGACTGCAAGATCTGCTACAGGTCAAGCATATAAAGACGAATAAGAATGAAGAAAGGAAGGAAGGAAGAAAGGAAGGAAGGGAGGGAGGGAGGGAGGGAGGGAGGGAGGAACAGAAGAGGTACTACAGTTATATCTGAGTCTAAAGCGCGGTTTGTGAAGGCCCACTGCTAAGATCCAACCTGGGCTTGTAGGCTACACCTGTTGTAAGGTCAGCGTCCTCCCTTCAGATCCAGTACAAACAGCACGATCTTCTCAGTGCGTGCTGTTGGAGGACGAGATGGGTACTGCTACCGCTCCTGCTGTTTGAGGTGAAATTACTGTACGGATTTGCTACTGGACACTAGAATCGCTCTGGGGTAATCCTCTTGTGTTTGTGAATTCCTAGGGTCTCTCATCCCTGGCCAAATTTTGTGCGTGTCTTCATTCTCAAAACGCAGTGATGTAAATATCAACACGTGTACAGGATGTGCTCTCGTTCTGCGATAAAGCAGATGTATCCCAAACATTTCCGGGCCGCTACATCGCCTCCAGGGCCACACACATAACACCCACATAATACAAATATGCAATCCACAGCTCTCTGTTACGTGTAACTATCAAAAACCATCGTTACGTTCATTTAACCGATAACCTTCGAACTTTGCCTGGCAGGTTCTTCTCCAAGACTGAAGATTAAAAGCTGGATCCCGCACGGCGCACACGTTAAGTCACATTCATAAACAAACAAATCCTTTGACTTACCGGGACATAACCCAGGTTTCCTTATTGAAAGGCTATCCCTACCTGCTTCTCTATTACCATTACATCTACCGCAAATTAGAAACTTCACAACCTATTTGTCTGTTCATCAATCCTTAAATCGGCTCCCTATCTCCTGTGTCTGTCTACCACCCCTTAAAACGATTCACCGTCTTCTTGATCTGTTCACCCCCTGCTGAATCTTTACAGACACCCCCCCCCCCCCCGATTCTATCCAATGGTGCTAGATCTATCCTCCGGCCATGGATCTATCAACCGCACCCCGAATGTGGGGCTAGCACTATATAGTTTAACCGTCTCAAGGCGTGCGAATTAATCTACACAGGCCACTTTCGTGCAAACAGAAAGACATGATAGTCAGTTTAAAATTACCATGGTAGACAATTGGCATTACTGTGCGAACATGTGTGTATTTCAGCTTGAAGGATTTATCTAATTATTTTACTTTATGCTGTGTGAATTCTGCAGTATGTATCTAACGAGATGCAGCGAAACATGCCAGGCAATATACCGTGCAGTCTATTATTTGTGTCTTCGTAATTCAAATTCACTACGGGAAAACATTGTTTTAATTCTTGATCTGTTAACAACGGCCTGAATCTGTATATCGCCCCTGAATATTTTCACCGCTCGTGAATCTATCCACCGCCCCTTGATCTATCCATTGCAGCTGAATCTATCAACCGCCCCTGAATCTAACCACAGTCTCCTGGATTTGTCCAGCGCCTTGATGGGGCGATATCACCCTCTGGTTGAAACAATTGCTTTAAAACAATTACTTCATGAAGCAGCAGCAGTTTATAAATAAATAACGGGGAGGAAAGGGGATGGGGGAAATAGTTTAAAGTAACAATGATAATATCGCGAGTTTCAGTATCAGCTGGCAGTGACAGGTGAAAGAGTTTTCTGTAACGGATAAAACATTGTCTCAGACCGGAGATAAGCCTGTTTGTGACAGGAGGTAGAGTTGTCTGTAAACGGGGGTAAAGTTGTCAGTTACCGGAGATAAAACTCTTTCGTTTGTGATAGGAGATAAAGTTGTATGTGATAGGAGATAACGCTGTCTGTGGTGGAGATAAAAATGTCTGTGACAAGAGATAAAGCTGTTTGTGACAGGCGATAAGGTTGCCTGTGACAGGAGATACAGTTCCATGTGACAGGAGATAAAGTTACCTGTGACAGGAGATGAAGCTGTCTGTGACAGGAGATAAAGCTGTCTGTGATGGAAGATAGTGTTTTCTGTGACAGGAGATAAAGCTTTCTGTGACAGGTGATAAGGTTGTCTGTGACAGGTGATAAGGTTGCCTATGATAGGAGATAAAGTTGCCTGTGATATAAGATAAAGTTGCACGTGACGGGAGATAAAGCAACATAACATATTTGTTAATCTACACTTTGGTGTGTGTTTACAGCATTCACTTTACAATGTTTTTTTTAATTTTTTTTTATTTTTAAGAAATGTAAATATAACATTCAAAATTGATAATTGATGTGAGAGAGATGACTGAATGGAAGGGGTGAATTTAAGACGGGACTGCGAGTCCAATTTGTGACCTTTCATTCGAAAATTCGTTTGTTCGTTAGTTCATACGTTCGTTCGTTCGTTTGCTCGCTCGCTCGTCCGTTCGTTCATTCGTTCCTTGAATGTCAGAAAGAAAGTGGAAGGTAAAAGAGCCTTTTACATGTCTAAGGCATATCAGGTATATGAAACTAGAACCATATTGTTAACGCTATGAAACTAGAACCATATTGTTATCGCTATGAAACTAGAACCATATTGTTATCGCTATAAAACTAGACCCATATTGTTATCGCTATAAAACTAGACCCATATTGTTATCGCTATGAAACTAGAACCATATTGTTATCGCTATGAAACTAGAACCATATTGTTATCGCTATAAAACTAGACCCATATTGTTATCGCTATAAAACTAGACCCATATTGTTATCGCTATAAAAACTAGAACCATATTGTTATCGCTATGAAACTAGACCCATATTGTTATCGCTATGAAACTAGAACCATATTGTTATCGCTATGAAACTAGAACCATATTGTTATCGCTATGAAACTAGACCCATATTGTTATCGCTATAAAAACTAGAACCATATTGTTATCGCTATGAAACTAGAACCATATTGTTATCGCTATGAAACTAGAACCATATTGTTATCGCTATGAAACTAGAACCATATTGTTATCGCTATGAAACTAGACCCATATTGTTATCGCTATGAAACTAGAACCATATTGTTATCGCTATGAAACTAGAACCATATTGTTATCGCTATGAAACTAGAACCATATTGTTATCGCTATGAAACTAGACCCATATTGTTATCGCTATGAAACTAGAACCATATTGTTATCGCTATAAAACTAGACCCATATTGTTATCGCTATAAAACTAGACCCATATTGTTATCGCTATAAAAACTAGAACCATATTGTTATCGCTATGAAACTAGACCCATATTGTTATCGCTATGAAACTAGAACCATATTGTTATCGCTATGAAACTAGAACCATATTGTTATCGCTATGAAACTAGACCCATATTGTTATCGCTATAAAAACTAGAACCATATTGTTATCGCTATGAAACTAGACCCATATTGTTATCGCTATGAAACTAGAACCATATTGTTATCGCTATGAAACTAGAACCATATTGTTATCGCTATGAAACTAGACCCATATTGTTATCGCTATGAAACTAGAACCATATTGTTATCGCTATGAAACTAGAACCATATTGTTATCGCTATGAAACTAGAACCATATTGTTATCGCTATGAAACTAGACCCATATTGTTATCGCTATAAAACTAGACCCATATTGTTATCGCTATGAAACTAGAACCATATTGTTATCGCTATGAAACTAGAACCATATTGTTATCGCTATGAAACTAGAACCATATTGTTATCGCTATGAAACTAGAACCATATTGTTATCGCTATGAAATTAGAACCATATTGTTATCGCTATGAAACTAGAACCATATTGTTATCGCTATGAAACTAGACCCATATTGTTATCGCTATGAAACTAGACCCATATTGTTATCGCTATGAAACTAGAACCATATTGTTATCGCTATGAAACTAGAACCATATTGTTATCGCTATGAAACTAGAACCATATTGTTATCGCTATGAAACTAGAACCATATTGTTATCGCTATGAAACTAGAACCATATTGTTATCGCTATGAAACTAGAACCATATTGTTATCGCTATGAAACTAGAACCATATTGTTATCGCTATGAAACTAGAACCATATTGTTATCGCTATGAAACTAGAACCATATTGTTATCGCTATGAAACTAGAACCATATTGTTATCGCTATGAAACTAGAACCATATTGTTATCGCACCGACCGCATTTAGAAGGCATGTCCTGGTCAGTGTTGCCCTCTCCTTTTGATGAAAAAGCACCAAAATCGACCCAAAAAACACCAACATTTTTTGGAAAGCACAAAAAAAAAAAAAAGGACCAACTGTTATTATTACAAATGTAACAGGGTTTTTCTTTTTGTTTTGCATATTCTTTACTGGACATCGCTGTCAACACAAGCATCTTTCAGCTGCATGTTGATTTCTTGGCAAGAGTACGCTCAGTAGTTTGCCATTGCTTTCTGAGCGGCCGGCTCACATACCCCGTAAGTTACCGACGCGATTCGAACCACTGCTGATTCTCACCGTCGTCAAGTTAATTACGAGAGTATACGAGATTACGAGAAAAGTCGATAACCTCTAGGTCAGGAAGCCGGCCACTTCATATTACAATTAAATTTATCCTAGATCCGCCAAATCCCAATCAGAACTACTCTCGAGCCAAAAAACACTCATCGCATCTCACCTCGCCATGTTCCTCTTGCACCTTGCGGTGTCGAGGTGAAGTATAAACATCGTGAGAGTGCCCGATTATGGGCTTCATGTGTCGATATTCCCCTGGACTCTGCTATTCCCTCCGTCCAACGTTTACGTGGTAGGCAAAAAAGCACTAAATTGCAATAATATTTTTTTGGGGAAAGCACTAAGACAAGCACTGGCGGTATTCATTCAAAATGTTATAAAGTAGCACATAATTTATTATTATCACTGAATATTAGAATGAAGTTTATTCCAGATCTGCCAAATCCCAGTCAGACAACCCCTCTTCAGTTTCTGTAGCTATTTCCTGCTGTGTTTACTCCTGCGATGATGATGGATGATGGATGATGGATGATGGATGATGGATGGATGGATGGGTGGGTGGGTGGGTGGGTGGGTGGGTGGGATGGATGGATGGATGGATGGATGGATGGATGGATGATGATGATGATGATGATGATGATGATGATGATTGAAAGAAACGTGCATATGCCTCCTGTGATCCAATTTTCGTAGAATATCCTTAGGTAGTTTATAATCATGATAGCATTTGCTGTATCTTTTCATTCCATATCTAATAGTAAAAACAGCTGTCAAACTCAGTCTGTTCCGCGATTTTGATTTCATAACTCCCATCTGACTGAAAATACCCTCCACGTCCGCATTAGAATGAGGTAAAATAAGCACAGTTAAATTTAAATCTGTAAGATCTTGGAAAGGATTTTCACCGGTGGCATCCCTGTTTGAGGCTATTTCTGCTCACTGTCCAAGTGTGTCAGAGGTCTGTGACCACTGCATATGATGAAGTTTTCTCCACTGGAAATCGATGCGGGTGAGAGTAGCTGCATCTCCTACAAACATTTTAGCAAGATATAATATACAGGGCTTCATTGGCAGTAGACATTCACTTCCACTAAGACATGACATGGACTGCAACACTTGAACGTTATCTGGCAAACGTAAACGCAGCTCTGTCAACAGCTCTATTAAAAACTGGATGCACCTTTCACAAATTTCTGTCTCATCAGGAAACTTGTAGCCTGCTATTTCTTTCTCAAACTCATAACCTAGATTGGGATTAGGATCTAAATAATCTTGAATAGCATCACTTTTTGTTGTCTTTTTCCCAGGAATAACAATCTTTAAACTGATAGAATCAGTGAGTTGGACAAGATCGTCGAGTAGTTTTGTTGGATCCTGTATATCTGCGTCGAATTTCTTATTCATAGGTTGATCTTCTTCGAGGATATGCTTGAGAAATATGAGATACACATAGTTTTTCATGTCGCTAAACATATAATTTAGAAGTTCTGCTCTATAATAGCGCTTGATGAGTTTTGCTATATAAAAATGAGTTCTGAGCTCCACCCACTGCTGCAATTTTCTGACAATGGCAGATTGAATGGACATCCATCGTGCCTGGCTTAATTGAACAACCTTCAGCGGATGTTGTCCATCATTTATTGAAGCAAAAAGCTCCCTGTACTTTGCTTGACGGAGACTTGAGTGAGAAAACCAGTTATATGTTTCTCTAATCATGACCTCTATGTTCCTGGACAGACAAGCAGCTGCAGCCTGTGACACTGCCAGCTAAAGGGAATGAAGTACCAGATGAGGAACTTCGGATTTTAATTTTGTATACGCTCCATTGTTTACACCTGTCATGACAGATACATTGTCAGTGCCGAGTGCAACTAGTCTTTGCAACTCAAGTCCTATTCTTGTTTAAACAATCTTTTAACGCACTGCATATTGCCTTCGCGTTGCATTCACTAACTTCAACTAAATCGTATAAAAGGGAGTTAAATTACTTGAATATTGCGCGGTAATAAGACTGTTTTACTCCCTCGCTTCAGTTCAAATTCGGCTTTTTAGTGTTCCCAAAATGATTTTTAAAGTAATTTTTACCCCCCCCCCCACCCCACCCCTAAAAAAAGCACCAAAAAGTAACAAAAACAAATTGTGATGCACCAAATTCGCACAGCCGCGCTAAATGCAAAATTTTGGCACTAAGTGACTTGAAAAAGCACTAAATTTAGTGTGAAAAGCGTCAAAATGGCAACACTGGTCCTGGTATCAATTTGAGGCTGGGTTGACCTGGGAGACGTGTCCGTGTTGAAACCGCCGGGATCCGTACCGGACCTAAGGAACCGGTCTCTAGATAAACATCTTGGATCTGTTGTATCGATCCTGTTCTGCTGTAGGCCAGTGAACACCGATAAACAGTCAGACAGACAATTGAACAGACAAACGATCAGACAGACAGACAAATAAACAGACAGACATTGACAAATATTCCAATTAAACAAAAGAAATTAAGCATTTTTTTACAAATATTTTCTGTCACCGTTTATAAGACACCATCATCATCATCAAATGCACTGCCAGCTGACGTAGACCTTCATGGATCTCCACAGATCTCGGTCTTTGGTGTTCTGAATCAGCTCTACAGATGATATTCCTCCATGACACTGTCTCAGTCCACTCAGCATCATTTCTCTTGGTCTGCCTCTGCCTCTCTTCCCGTTGATAATTCTAGTTGTCCAATGTTCTCTAATGTCTCTGTTCTCATAACATGACCAAAGAAAGCTGTTTGTTTCTGTTGCTTGCAAGTTCTTCCTACTTTGTTCACTTACATTCCAAGAGTCACTGCCATACAGTAAAACAGGTTCTATATAACAATTAAGCACTCTCTTTGTTGTATTCAATGACAGTAACTTATTGCATAAGATACTTTTCATTGTCTGAAATGCAGCTTTTGTTTGGCCTATTCTGTTCTTACTCTCTGTTGTGCGTCTCCTATCTGCTGTTATAATTGCCCTATATATTTAACATTATCCTCGTAGTTAAGACTTATCCCTTTTGTATTGAAATCTCCTAATTTGGTGTCACCTTTATCTTTTATATAATAACAACCGTTACTGTTTTCTTGATATACAAGAAGAGTCCTTTCTTTGCACTCTGTGTTACTACAATATTCAACAATTGTTGTGGGTTTTTTTCATTATCCGCCATAAATACTGTAATCTGCATAGCGTTGATTATAAGACACCATCATCATTATCCAGTGTCTTGCCGGCTGGCGTGGTCGATCATGCCTCTCCATAAATGACGATCTCCAACGGCATGGATCAATTCGTGTGTTGGCTCCCGTCTGTGCCATGACACAAGACTGTCAAGAATCTTCTCAAACTGACTCCCTCTATCACTATTTCCACAAACCTATAAGACTTACCAGGGGGGAAAACCCAATCAACATGGCGAATCAAGCACTGTTTTATTATTAATATCGTTATCCCAGATGAACGTAGGGTACAGGAAGTATATGTCAGACGTGTGTATACGCCCGCCCATTTGCTCGTCGCCGGAGCCGCGGTATCAGAGTGATTCAACGATTGCCTGCCGTAACGGCGGACTTCGGTTCAATTCGCATCGGGGCGTTTCGAAATTGTAAAACTTGACCTGGGTCTCCCAGGCCGAACCAGCTTCAAATGGATACCAGGAAATGTGATTGGGAAGTAAAGGCGGAAGGCGTAAAAGCGACCATATCACCCACTGAACATCGTTTGGTCTATAAAAATTGGCTATGGTATCTTAAGCTGGAAAACATCTAATGATGGAGGAAATGTGCTTTCTGTGGAAAATGCAAAGAATACCATGGACAGACAGAAAAACCAATGAGAAAGTCCTACAAGAAACCAATGAAAACCGTAAACTAATTAGAGAAATTAGATGTAGGCAGTCAAGATTTTTTGCGGATATTATGAGAAGAAATAAACTGGAGAATTCGGTTATAACTGGCAAGCATGAGGGGAAAAGAATAAGAGGTAAAGCAGAGAAGTAAATATTTGGATGGTTTGGCCACGTTGACGAAACATGACAGCCCACGCTTATCGGGACAGCACAAGATGGTGATGATGATAGGACCTGATGTCCAAAAACGTCTTAGGCGTGTGAAAAGAACCTATAAAGGGCCTACTAATAGATGGACAGAATACTTTTCTTGTCACATGTTCACTTTATTGCAATGTTCGTCCAGCTTTTATCTAATTGTTATTCTGATATTAGAAGCAACCTGGTGAATTAGAGCACGGCGGATTTCATTGCAAAGACGTTAGGGTGCAGCTTGTATGTCCCAAGTATTTACTATTCGAATATACAACAATGCTTTTATCATGTTTACAATCAGTGCATATCGTATTTATAAATGTAATGTGCAGCCAGGAAATAACGTGTGGAATAGGAAACTAGTGAGAAAATGAAACGGATCCTTTTTCACTCTGTGGATCTGTATTGGCTATATCAGAGGTTCTCAACCGGTGGGGAATTTTAGGGTTTCCATGGGGGGAATTCAGATTATTTCAAGATCACGTTAATACAAGAACCGATTACTTGACATTGTTTTTCCCTCCATACTTTACAGTTCTGTAGTTCTCGCCTTTCTGAAATTCGTTTTATAACGGAAGTAGACCCGCAAATAACGTTTTATTTAGATGTTTAGACTTCTTCTTCTTCTTCTTCTTCTTCTTCTTCTTCTTCTTCTTCTTCTTCTTCTTCTTCTTCTTCTTCTTCTTCTTCTTCTTCTTCTTCTTCTTCAGCATTCCGAGCCACTGAGGTTCTTTGCTGCAGATACGAGCCGTCTCCATTCGTCTCTCTGGTTGACCTTCTCTTGCCAGTCGCTGATTCCAAGTGCTTGTAGGTCTGTATGTATATGATCTCTCTATTGTTCTAGTACGTGATATTAAATTTAGCTTCCATTTAACTGTGTGTGTGGGGGGGGGGGGGAATTTATAGGGAGGAAATACGATAGGGGGAAATGACATTCTGAACATATGGTGAAGGGGTGCATGGGCCAAGAAAGGTTGAGAAACACTGGGCTATATGGTGCTAGTCGCGAAAACTATTCATTAAATCACATGATC
>JACEFZ010005037.1:240000-247500 GCA_014155875.1 Cepaea nemoralis | reverse complement strand
ATCTACACATACGATCTCTTCATTTCTTTCAGCCTGGCCTAGGAAGGTCAGTTGATTAGCTTCGACAAAGACAAAGTTGTTAAACTCGATCAAGATGGCTCGGGACCAAGGGTTTTTTCAATTAAATGTTTTAGAACTCCTGATATAGAATGATAAGCTATGTGATACTTCATAGGGAAAAAAAACAGTCAGTATAGTTGTAGATGTACGGTACGTAGGAAAATGGTATAGTTGTGTATGAATTTGACAAAGATGATAATAAATGTTATATACAATATATCTTTGCCAACTGAGGCGATAATATGAGTTATTAAGAGAAATATCGATAGAATTCTGATGTACGGAAGTGAGTCGTGGAAACTAAGGAAACTTTTTTTTTATTATACTTTCTTCTCACAATAGTATTCCTTTTTTTTTTTGCAAGTTTAATTCTTGAGCATTTAACGATCAGTGATGAAATAAGAGAGTTAGTTGCATGAACTCTACAGAACGTTGCAAAAAAAAAAACACCACACACGCACGCACGCACGCACGCACGCACGCACGCACGCGCGCACACACACACACACACACACACACACACACAGACACACACACACAATGCCTATAGCTGATTTCGAGCCCTCGACCCGGTATGTCGGGGTACTGTCAGTGCACGATTTACGTATAAGCTACACAAGCTATAGCTTGGGGCCCCCAAGAAAGTGGGGGACCCAAAAAATATTGTCCGAGTGAGCAATAGTCATATATGTATATATGGCATAGAATATCTGGACTTATAAAGGGCCCCATATATCAAATAGCTTAGGGCCTTATCAAGTCTAAATCCGGCCCTGGGTACTGTGAAACTGCATTCGCTAACCTCTGAGCCACAGACACTGAGAAATTAAACCATAAACCAAGTATACAAATTGGATTGGTTCGCTAATAATAACACATGAGGTTAACAATGGTGTAAAATAACATGAGAAATATCAAATCATCATGACATGACAATACTCTGATAAAATATACATGAGGTTAACATCTTTCTCCGTAATCCTGTATATTCTCGTGAGTAACGTCACCTGCGCGAAAATCGGTAGCGGTTCTCGCCGAGTTCGTAACTTACAGGGTATGTGAGCCGGCCGCTCAGAAAGCAATGGCAAACTACTGAGCGTAATCTTGCCTAGTACATCAACAGGAGCTGTTAAAAATGCTAGTGTTGACTGCAACATACAAAAATTGAGACAGAAAATAATGATGGACTTGACGGAAAGAAAATAATATTGGACTTCACAGAGATAAAATAATAAAGGACTTGAGGGAGAGAGAAAATAACAAAGGACTTGACGGAGAGAAAATAATAATGGACTTGACCGAAAGAAAATAATAATGGACTTGACGGAGAGAAAATAATAAAAGGCGTGACACAGAGAAAATAATAAAAGACTTGACACAGAGAGAGTAATAAAAGGGCTGGACATTGAGAAAATAATAAAGTCCTCAACATGACGGATGACACAGAGGAGATCCCACAAACATCTGCAGATCGATAGTCAGCACCATACCAAATAAAGCAGAGAAGACACTAACAACAACTGATATGAATCACAAATGACAATCAGCTTAGGAGTCATGGTACCACAGTACTTTTTTGTGTTACAATGGATAAGAAATTAGATATGGGAGGGATTTCGGAAACTCGTTGTGGATTCGTTATTGACAACGGCATCAGGAATGTAATTTTCACATTATAAAGTTTTATAGACAATTTTACAGGGTAAAGAAAGGATTAGAGGGAATAAAATAATGATGTACAGAAGATTTTGACACAGTGTAATTTAGAGATCTTTTCTGACATTTTAGATTATCTTGACATACATACGTGATCACTCGACAACATAGGTTGGTTGACTGGTTAGTTAGTTGATTCGTTGGTTGGATGGTTGGTTGGTTGGTTAAATGGTTGATTGGTTGGCTACTGACTTGGTGTATTGGTGCCATGGTTAGTTGGTTGGTTGAATGGTCGCTTGATTGGTTTGCTAGTTGGTTATTTGGTTGGTTGGTTGATTGGAAGGTTGATAGCTTGGTTGATTGGTGAATTGGTTGATTGTATGGTTGATTGGTTGTCTATTGGCTTGTTTTATTGGTGCCATGGTTGGTTGGTGGCTTGGTTATTTTGTGGCTGGTTTGTTATTTGGTTAGTTGCTATTGTATAATCTGGCAGATTGTGAGGTTTAACTCTTAAGTCCGGTGCATGATGGTCTAGGCCAGTGTTTCCCAACCATTTTTTGCTGCTATGCCCCACCCCAAGCGTTTCTAAAATTCTTATGCCCCCCCCCCCCTTCCCCCCACATACATTATTTTTAATATTCAAAAATTGAAATGTTCACTAAAGAAACATGAATGATAGGTTTTAGTAAGAAATCACTAGGAAATTATTGAGCAAACACAGTAAGTAAATTTTCAAAACATATAATGGAGAACTAAAATATACAAAACACTGATTAGACCAATTGTACTGTATGGCTCTGAAACCTGGAGTACAACTAAAGGAGATGAAGCCTTGTTACAAACCTTTGAGAACAAAGTCTTAAGACGCATCTTTGGGCCCATTAGAGATACACAAGAAAACGGGAAACAAGGGAAACAAAACTCGCTTACACTCAAGAAATAAATGACCATAGACCCCGAGGTAGACCAAGAAGATGGTGGAGAGATAATATACATACAGACCTACAAGCTCTTGGAATCAGCGATTTGACTAGAGAAGGTCAACCAGAGAGACGAATGGAGACGGCTTGTATTTGCAGCAAACTCAATGGCTCGGAATGCTGAAGACGTATTCAAGTACACAATAATTTTAATGAAAGATTTTTGTATATTATTTTAATTATTAGTAATAATTTACTTAAATTTAGTAAGATCCTTGCGCTTGATGCTTGCTGCAAAGAGATTTTATGTCAGGTTCCAATTTAGTTAATTTCAGTCTCAAGTCTCCCCGTTTTGTTATATCCAGCCGATTTCTTCCATTTTCGAATTGCCCCCCCTTAACAATCGAATTGCCTCCCTGAATAGGGCTTGCACTATCGAAGTGAGGCCGATGTAGGGATTTCTCTCCCGATCTAGTACCAACTGTACTACAGAGCGCTCTTGCCCATCCCCAAGCCCATAAGCCAACGGGGGTCTGTATGACCGATACTGCAAGCAGTGTTGCCATTTCGACGCTTTTCTCACCATATTTAGTGCTTTTTCAAGTCATTTGGTGCAAAAATGTTGCATTTAGCGCGGCCGTTCGAATTTGGTGCTTACCATTTTGTTTTTGGAATGCTTTTTGTGTGTGTGTTTTTTTTTGTTTTTTGGGAGGGGGGGAGTGGTTAAAAACTACTTTAAAAATCATTTTGGGAACACTAACAAGCCGAATTTGAACTGAAGCGAGGAAGTAAAACAGTCTTAGTACATTACCGCGCAATATTCAAGCAATTTAACTCCCTTTAATACGATTTAGTTGAAGTGAGTGACTGCAATGCGCAGGCAATATGCAATGCAATAAAAGATTGTTTAAACAAGAATGGACTTGAGTTGCAAAGACTAGCTGCACTCGGCACTGACAATGCATCTGTCATGAAAGATATAAACAATGGAGTATATACAAAATTAAAATCCGAAGTTCCTCATCTGGTACTAGTTAGGTGTGTATGTCATTCCCTTGAGCTGGCAGTGTCACACGCTGCAGCTGCTTGTCTGCCCAGGAACATAGAGTTCATGATTAGAGAAACATATAACTGGTTTTCTCACTCAAGTCTTCGACAAGCAAAGTGCATGGAGTTTTTGCTTCAATAAATGATGGACAACATCCGCTGAAGATTGTTCAATTAAGCCAGACACGATGGATGTCCATTCAATCTGCCATTGTCAGAATATTGCAGCAGTGGGTCGAGCTCAGAATTCATTTTGATGTAGCAAGTCTCAACGAGCGCTGTTATACAGCAGAACCTCTACATTCTATGTCTAGCGACTTGAAAAACTATGTGTATCTCATATTTCTCAAACATATTCTCGGAGAAGTTCAAAGTGTGAATAAGAAATTCGAAGCAGATATACAGGATCCAACAAAACTACTCAGCGATCTTGTCCAACTCACTGATTCTATCAGTTCAAAGATTGCTATTACTGGGGGGAAAATAACAAACAGTGATGCTATTCAAGATTATTTAGATCCTAATCCCAATCTAGGTTATGAGTTTGAGAAAGAAATAGCAGGCTACCAGTTTCCTGATGAGAAAGAAATTCGTGGAAGGAGCATCTAGTTTTTAATAGAGCTGTTGACACAGCTGCGATTACGTATGCCCGATAACGTTCGAGTGTTGCAGTCCATGTCATGTCTTAGTGGAAGTGAATGTCTACAGCCAATGAAGCCCTGTATATTGGATCTTGCTAAAATGTTTGTAGAAGATGCAGTTACTCTCACCCGTATCGATTTCCAGTGGAGAAAACTTCATCATATGCAGTGGACACAGACCTCTGACACACTTGGACTGTGGGCAGAAACGGCCTCATACAGGGATGCCACCGGTGAAAATCCTTTCCAAAATCTTACAGATTTAGCTTTAACTGTGCTAATTTTACCTCATTCTAATGCGGACGTGGTGCGTATTTTCAGTCAGATGCGAGTTAATAAAAATCAAAATTGCGGAATAGACTGAGCATCACGAGTTTGACAGCTGTATTGACTATTAGATATGGAATGAAATGATATGGCAAATGCTGTCATGATTATAAACTACCTAAGGATATTCTACGACAAATTGGATCACAGGCGACATATACACGTTTCTTTCAATCATCATCATCATCATCATCATCATCATCATCATCACCACCACCATCATCATCATCATCGCAGGAGCAAACACAGCAGGAAATAGCTACAGAAACTGAAGAGGAGCTGTCTGACTGGGATTTGGCAGATCTGGAATAAACTTCATTCTAATATTCAGTGATAATAATAAATTATAATGTGCTACATATGTGCTGAATATTTTAGTGCTTGTTTTGGTGCTTTCCAAAAAAAAAAAATATTACTGCAATTTAGTGCTTTTTTTAGCTCGAGAGTAGTTCTGATTAGGATTTGGCGAATCAAAAGAATGATCAAATCAGTCAGAAGGCCACAAAACCCTATTCAAGACGACTACCACGTTAAGGACAGACCAGAACAGGTCATCATTCTGCGCCTCAGAACAGGACACAATAGATTACGCAACCACATGTATACAAAATTCAAGATTGGTGACTCAGCCATATGCACATGTGGTTTGGCGTCGTAGACAGCAGAGCACATACTCCAGGACTGCCCAAACTACAACATATCCAGGAGAACCTTCTGGCCTAGAGAGACAACAGTGGAAGATAAACTCTATGGACCGCTGAGTGAACTAAAAAAGACTGTTAGATTCATACAAGAGACAACACTGCAGTTATAGATATATTTCTTCACATATTCTAAGTCACGGAATAATGAAGTTGTATAGCCATTTTCCTTCATCGTTCACTAATTTTCCCTGGCAATTCAGAGACATTACCTGATACTCATTTGATAAGACTGGGTCGACACCAGAGCCTTATTGTTTTGAAAACATAAAATATTGTTGGTGTCGTGAATTGAAGCTGTACTACTGGTTTTGTAAGCAAGTGACAGTAAGGAACACAGACAGGGAACATTAACTCATCATAAAGTTGATGGGATTAATTCATATCAATTATTACTACACCGGATAGCTGAACTAAATTCTTGACTTCTCGTGCTTGACTTGGGGAGGTAAATTACAAGTATCTCTGAAGTTGTAGTAGGTGCGCCTAATGGCGAGGGACACTGGTAATGGAATGGAGAAAGCTAATCCACACGCAAAATGCAGTCATGTGCTACTAAAAGTTAGTGTGTATGGATTACGCTTGAATTCAAAGCGAGCGAGAGCAAACAGAAATGATGTACTTCATTGTAATCATACATGCCGATTTTTTGAAAGACACGTCCAACCCACGACTAGGATACTGACAACTTTTATATGTATATTTTCATGTAGTGCTTTTCATGTAGTTGTATCGGTTTGTGTTTGTTTATTCTGTGCTGACGAAGGCTTTAGCTGCAACGTTCATTGTGTTGCTTGTAATCGTGTTCTAATAAAGCTGACTGTCAACTTCTGGTTTTTTTGTTTGTTTGTTTGTTTGGTGATTCATTCATTATTAATTAAAGCAAACGTCAGAAGAATGTTTTATCACCTGATCTTTGTCAATGTTTACATTCAGACAGTTCTCCGTGTTATCACACATCTCAAGCGAATTGAGGTCCGACGACAGAATATAAACAGAGATATGCAGATGTTTTAAAAAATGTTAATTTCTTGTTCTTTACAGTGCGTTGCAATCAACCACACCATTTATTGGCTGTTTGTAATATTCAAGGTAATTTTACATTCGATAGATTGCTTTCTGACCTTCATACGATTGTGAAAATCAACGGAAAGTGATCTGCTCACGACTGGTCTGGGCTGACTTCAAACCCGTATTTCGGTATTGTGAAATCGCCTTTACCATTCCTAATCCACAGACGGCGACTAGGAACCTGAACTGGCCGTAAAATTGATGGAGTGAATTCTGATCAATAAAACTAAGGGTAAATTGATAGAGTGAATTCTGATCAATAAATTCTGGGTCAGACAAAAATGAGTTTTATCAGTTGATCTGTTTCGACATCAACAGCTAGATAGTTCTTCGGGTTATCAAACTTCTCGAGGGAATTAAAGTCGAAGGACAGAATAGAACAATCGGAGGCGTGTCGATGGTTCGGCTTTACAAGCAAAGTCAGAAAGTAGTCTGCAGACCATTCTAAACACGATTATAGTGGATAGCGAACAGAAAGGGTTCTTCTTCTTCTGCGTTCATCATGAGTTTGTTGTTGTTGTTTTTTTTTTTTTTTTTGGGACGTGATTGAGTTTTGCCTGTTTACAGCAGAGCTGCGATACTTGCTTGCGCCTTTCGGCCGACACATCCAACTTCTGCGGGCATTTGTAAACCGGGTTAACTATCCCGGGTGTTTCGAAGGACATTCGACTCTCTCTGTTGCGGTGTCACCTACATCCCAGCGGTCAAGTTAGAATGGCCGATGACATCCCGGTCAGCCCTCAAGGGAAGGCAGGGGCAGACCATGGCCATTCAAGAAGGCTTCTATAATTGCAGCCGGCACATAGCGCTCTGGTATTGGGCTCACCCGATTAATCGTCACCTCCTGGGGTTATCAGTCACTATCAGTAAAAAAAAAAATGGTAATTTCCAAGAAACCTTGCATTACAGTAAGTTTCATATATAGTAAGAAAGTCATTCAATCAAGCAGGTGCCGTCTCCACAATGAAGGTTGGTTGTAATGAATCCCCAACACTCCCTGTCTCTCGCTTCGATTGTACATTGTGTCAGACTGCTGTTTGTCTATCTCTTGTTGCATTCTTCCCACTTGTACCGTTG